>JAVQJF010056727.1:0-16934 GCA_036023855.1 Gadopsis marmoratus
CCCCCCCCCCCCCCCCCCCCCCCCCCCCCCCCCCCCCCCCCACGCGAAAGATCCACACAAGCACCATGTAAAACCGTGAGATAAAAATATTGCATGGCATGTGGTGAAGTCTCTAAACAACAATTTCCCCTGCTGATGCTCAGCTCTTCCCTAAAAGGCAAATAACAAATGACAATTAATTCCCACTCTTTTTCTCACTGAGAATATCTACTGTATCATGAGCACAGCTGATGTGATATTTTAGTCACGCAGGCAGATCAAGTGACACGGAGTGCTTGATCTGGTGGTGATAAGAATAATAGTCACATTTAGTTGCCTACATCTAGCATTGCAAATAATTCCTGCAGGAAAAGAGGACTCTGTGCTGCATTAAAGTGCAGTGCTGCAAATAGATTTTGGGGACATTTTTGTATTCTTCTAATTACACAAATTAAAAATACAGTATAGCATCACAGGTTAGCCAGGTCCAAAGCGAACTAAATTGAATTCCTTAAAGGTTTTGTTGAAATTGAGTAATTTGGGGCCTCACTTTGGGCTCAGCTAAAGATAAGATAAATCGTAAACTTATCGTGGTGACTTTTTGTTCAAATGTTTTCCTACTCATGTGGTAAATCTGATGGTTGAGCATGTATTACAGTACTTGATATCTTGTTGCCAGAGAAAGCTGAATTTCCATACAGATCTGTGCCCATGACATGAAAAGTTATGTAATATCTCAAATCTATGGTAAGGCAATATATGATAATATCGATAAATAATACGATTGAGTTAAGACCACAATAAAATATTCAGCTATGTAGTGCCTGGGGTAGAAACTGATACTAGACACTTGAGAGTATTACACAGTGTACTGTGGTTTACTTAATTATACAGTGTCCTTTCATGTGGTTCCAAATGGGATGCACAGCCAGCTATATACAAAAAGTATGAAATTGTCTAATAATAATGAGATAAACTAAAAGAAAACAGTAGATCTGATGAGAAACTGTCTCTGCCTGAAAGCCTTATGAATGTTCCATTATACCACAGCCTTCTGCTTGCCAAGTCAGGAAATAGCCATGCTGTTTTGATGAGACAAACATCCATTGAAATTCAGCATTTCTGCAGGGTGCTAATTTGTCATGCCCCGCCACAACATGCACAATGTATAGGAGGCCATCCAATCTCCTGTTGGCCTTTGGGGGTCATTATGAAAGGAAAAATCACAGCAATATAGACAGGCAGAATGAGATGGATTCCTGCATTAAGTGGATGAGGCCCTCCTCACTACAGGACTTGGGTTACACTATAGCCTACTACACATATGGAGCTCTTTGTCCCACATTCCCTCAGCTTTTCATGCCAAAAAAACCCCTAACTGTCAGCTAAAAGTAATGCCCAATCTTGGACCGTCTCATTGGACCATGTAGCGCTCAGTGTCAGAGAGTGCTCATCATGTCCGCTCATCTCAAATGTGGCTGTGGCCTTTGTTGTTCGTGTCGCTCCAAAAACTGTTCAGTAAACTGCAACACTGATCCATTTTTGTCAGACCCAGTCAAATAACCCAGCAGGAAATGTTTCCGCTCTGCTACAGCAGTACAGATCATCCTTTGATACTCATCAGCTGTACCGCTTTCTTCAACTCATCTGCATTCTGCTGCAGCATGATGTCTCCATCTTTCCTTAGTAATAGTGAGTTTGGGACGTCTAGCCGACACTGGACTCCATGCTCCTGGGTTTCTGTGGACTCGACACTTTCCAAAGATAACACGGGCCAAAGATTTCCACTCACGGGCAGGCTGAGGCCCTGCTGAGGCAGCCTGCCTGATGGGGAACAGACGAAAAAGAGCTGGCTCAAGACATCCACTAAGATCCATAGCACTGTACCATGTGATATGCCTTCAAGGTCTATAGTTTGGTACTATAGATGAGAGAAACAGGGGCCGACAGTGTGAGCAGAGTGTGTTCTTTAAAAGCACTCAGAGGATAAAGAACCAGACACAGGATGCTCAGCTGGCTTTATAACATGATACTAAAGGTGAAGAATAATAAGTGATGTGATCAAATTCAAAAAGGGCAAACAAATCAAGTGCATTTATAAGTGCATTTCCTCATCTGACTATAACTCTTCAATAATATAGCTCCTGTTCCCCAATAACTCCCTGTTTCATGTAGACGTACACGTCTGTGATATATTGTCCCTTTTCTATTATTCAGAGGTAAATTGAGATTTCCAGGAAAGGCTTGTCCCTCTGAGAGGGCCTGGAAAGCCCGGCCTGGTGGTGTGCACGGTCATACACCACATGACGTCTTAGCAGGGGAACATTCCTCCAAGTCTTTTTTCTCTCCTTCTAAAACCATCTTTCTCAATTTAGAAAGGGGGGGCACGAAAAGTGGTTTAGCGCAAAAATATGGGGCAGCAGATTAATGCAGAATTAAGCCATAAAAAACCTGACATATGTGAAATGTCCCAGGCTGGGAATTAAATATCATTTCTCCTATTCAGGAACTTTCCACAGGAAGAAATACATGAGACTGAATTCCACTTAACCTCTTTCTTCTGTGAGCCAATAAAAAAAAAGAGAAAAAAAATGGTTGAAAGTTTTACCATTGCCAAACATTAGCATTACCTTACAGAATCTCTCTGAGGAGAGCAGGTATCTACAGTATGTCCAAAACGTAATGTCTTGGAAGGAAGTCAGCACAACTCATGCCAATGCCAAAAGCCTTATAGGAGCTGGGATTGTGTCTCTTCTCCATAAATCGTTTAATGGTGACAGGAGGTGGGTTCTCTAGTCACTCAGCCCGCCCCCACCAGTTGACCTCGGGGGTGACTGCATCCCTCAAGCGTCAACCCAAACAAAAAGGGGTGAAGGCAGCTCCCATAGCTGAAGCTATAGAGGTCATGCAGGCCTGTGCCAAACCAGCCCTTTCATCCTATAGCATTTACAGGATCAGCGTCCTAGAACACAGGCATCAAAGAAGGGGAGAGAGAGAGAGAGACAGAAATGACCTCTATGGCCCCTAATATGTGTGCAGCTCATGTGTAGGAGGGTGTGGGGTAATCCTGGTGAGTGTGTAGTGGGGGTCTCCAGGTGGCCCAGAGGGTTAGACAGGGTTAACCCCAGTTGACCCTGGCTCTCTTCTGTCAGACGTAGGAGATCTACCCTTAGCTTGTCAAATAAACCAGAACAATGTGGCATGTCCATGTAAGAGCTGAAATGGGATGAGACCCTTTTATGTGTCTTTTCTTTATGGAAACGTGCATCAGGAAAAAGACAAAATCACAGACTGTGTTATGAAACCAAATGGCAATGCATCAAGAACACTCCTGTGTTTCTGTATCATATGAAAACTGTGTTTAAATTACGCCCATTTGTTCCTGCTGTCTAAGTATTAAATGTCATAATGGCATTATGTAGTCATGCCCAAACAAAAGTTTTCAATCTAAATCTTATCACTGTATGCCAAGTTTGAAGAAAACACCAGTTGAATTTGTTCCAATAAAGTGAAATGACAGTGTCCGTCTCAGGACAAGCCTCGGCAGAAGCACACGTCTGGTTGGCAGGTTGAGCTTAAACACTTCCTCTAAACGCTGAGACACAAAGGTCTCAGATGGCAGCACACGGCGGGGTACGGGTCTCTTTTCGTGTCATATTAGATTGTCTAGGAGTTCCTGCAACCTGCAACAGCTGACTGATGGGAGCTCGAGGGCGCAGTCTAATTTTACTGATCAGTATAAAGTGTGGGGGGGAAATATGTTCAGACAGCCAGGTGAGGTAAAGAGAATTTTTGACATATGTGGATATTGTCTGAAGATGCTTCCTGGAATCGAAAAACCGTTACAGGTGTTCCATGGAGGAAGTCAAAACAAGAGATTATGTACAAAGACCAAATAAAAGTTACTGTATTGTGACTATTGTATTTTTTAAAGCACTATATTGTATATTCTCCCTCAATGGGCACTAGAAATTAGCTCAAACCACAAAGCGTGAAATCTTGTACCGACAATAAAATTACTTATAGCAGATACAACATTTGTGTGTGTGTGTATGTGTAAGATTAGTGTACTACACATACAGCATGTAGAGTTTGTCTGTTCTTCTTTGTTCTTTACTTAATGTCAGGTCTAAAATAAGGCCACTGGGAGAAATTGTGGGCTTGGGAGTAAAGATCTGCCCAGCACCATAAACATTTTCATTAGTCACTCATGTGGCTTGGCGCTAGCTTGTCCGATCAAAACGTGATGTGTTTGTGTACGCAGTCTGGCCTCTCTCCTGCGACATAGTCTCATAGGGACAGAGCGTAGCAGACAGCAGTTGTCAGAAAGCAGGTGTGTGCACAGACTAGCATGTGTAGACCTTTGGCAATGCTGATGCAGAACACTTTTGTGTTACTAATCCTGGGCTAGACAGAGCACCACTGTGAGCCGATAGTGGTAATGATGTTTTAATACGTTCACATGTCTAATGATCCACCAGTTTGTGTGTGTTGTGACTAAATAATCAATAATAGTAGGGATGACTAACTAAGGTTAAGCATTGTTTTGTGTGGAACCATGGCAACAAGTGCCATGCATGTGTAAGTCCAAAGCTGTTTAACTGTCTCACAAGGTCTGGCAACAGATCAACCCCTCACACTGATTGTCCACTCCGACTTGATTATCCTGACTTCAGCTCTGAAGTAAATCTAGCAGTCTGATGTTTCTAGAGCAGAAAACACAGATGAACAGAGGAAACCATTCTCTTCTTCCTCCATGTCTCTCTTCCAACACAGCTGCTCCTGTTGCCTGCCACAGGAGGCTGTGCTCAGCTGCAGGAGTGGAAAGTTAGGAGGGAGTCTGGGGCTCATATGTGGTTCATGGTGACACATAAGGTTGCATTCTTTGCATGAAGTAGCCAAACTGAATTAAAAGGAATGTATTCACCAAAAACTACTCGCTGTCTTAGGTCACCAGTGGTTCATTGCATAAAGTCAGTGAATGGATTCTGCACTTCCTGGCTATCTCTTGAGACAAAAGTGACATATTTTTACATATCATATATTATAAACCCTCTTTGTATGAGAGGGTGTGTTTTTGTTTACAAGTTCAGAGTTTAAGATCGACCAAAACATATCTGCAGTGTTAATGTTTAATGTTATTGTTTTATATTTGCTTTTTAGAAATCTTGTTACATGCCCATCTGTCATTGTGACTGAGCTTCAGCTTGTGACAACTGCTCCTCTTTGCCAATGCAGTTTCTTAACATTGACACCAGGCTCTAAAAATCTGACGCTGTTGCTTTTGACCATTTCAATTATTTTACAGTTTCTGTGGCCAAACTGCAATTGAGAAGTTGTTATATTGGGCGGCACGGTGGTGCGGTGGTTAGCACCGTCGCCTCACAGCAAGCTGGGATTAGCTCCAGGCCCTCCAGGGATAAGCGGGTATAGCTGAGGGATGGAAGTTTTGATAACCTTTACAGTCAGAGTGTTAGAGCCCTTTTAAATCTTACAGACCACTAGTTGACAGTCAATTTGACTTGCTCATGCTGATGCAATTTAGTTCTTTGAAATTAAAGCTTTTTTTCAAGCGCTATTTCCTACTCATGGTTTTCATAGAAATAAGAGGAAGTGACAACAACAACAACACCTGCACAATATGATGCTTCTGTGTGTAATTTCTGACACTATGTCAGAAAGCTGTTGATTGAGGCTTCAGTTTGTAATGGTGTTTAATTGGATTGCAATTATATTTTAAGGACACCCGTTAATCCCATGTTTGGCGGTTTGATCCCCGGCTTCTTCTGTCCACATGTCGGAGTGTCCTTGGGCAACACACTGAACCCTAAGTTGGTGTGGATCCTAAGGTGTGTGGATGTGTGTGTAAAGCGCTTTGGGAATGTTAAGGTTGAAAAGTGCTATTTATGTGAAGTCCATAGATGTTTGTATATTGTGTCCACCCCCTGTATTTTGTGTGTGTGTGTGTGTGTGTGAACAGCTAATTCTGAATGAAACCCTACACTGCCTTTCTTAGCTCTGTGTTGAACCTCGCTAATACAAAAGGCATTCATCATAGAACAAGGAGAGAACAAGCAGAGGGAACAGCCACTGATGTCATTGAATTTTGAGGTCCAGACACTGGGAGAGATTCAAACATTTTTCACATTTCCAAACACAGAGATTAAAGGCTTATATACGGGCTTTCATCTTATAAACAAGAGGTCTAAGCAAAACATTTTAGCGCTTTGTGTGTTCAGTGATCCTTAACTGACCACTGAGAAAACCACCATAAAATACATATGAATACATTTGAATGGATCACAACAATGTCTGATATATTCACTGAAAGATGAGATATAACTTTACGCAGCTTTAACCACAACAATGATGCAAACATGGCTCGCGTTCCTCACAACTTCAGGAAACATCACTTTTGGTTTATACCAATGGAGATTTTCACTCCTCCTTATAATCCAGACTAAGCAAAAGCAGACAATGTTTCTTTTACTCTCACCACAGAGGAGGATTGGGTAAGCCGTTTATTCAAAAGTAATTAGCGCTGAATTTATTATTATTTTTGCCCGCAAAACTTGACAATTTATTGTTGAATTTAAGAACATTCTCCACTTGCAAATTGCCTTGGGTCCATCTGTGCGATTAGCGATAAAAGCTCCTTTGATTCTCCTGGTGCATGAGAGAAGAGGGGACTGAATCCTCTTGTAACCTGTGAGTTCAGAGAGCGCCATCCCAACTGCCCAACATGCCTGAACCGATTAAGTAGGTTCTTGGCCGACATTCGCACAAGGGACTGGGTCCTCTTCTGTTTTCTCTCCATCTACTGTATGGCTCTCTTCCTCTGCTTTGAGGAACCTAACAAAGGTTGTCCAATCTTCTCCTGCTAAGGCCACTCAGAGTGGTCCCCTTCAGAGCCATGGGTGGGCAGCAAGCGGAGATTCTCCTGGTGCTTGAGCTCTTTCTTTCAACTGGGCTCTCCAAGCACCCAACGATGTCTGGAATGGAGGTGAGAGGTTCGGGTATTTCAGCTTCAGTTGCAGCCTTAATCAAAAGCCAAGTGAGAACAATGCCGTTGCCTTTGTCATTTTCATTGCTAAAAATTTACTTTTGAGTTTGATGAAAACGTGGTAATTGCCACGCTAAAGTATTCTCCTTTGTGATTCTGTATTTCTTAACTTCTGCATCACATGCTCTAGTTTTTTCCATTTTACAGAACTCCCTCACCTCAATGTTCAACATGAAGTCAACAGAAAATGACTTGTTATGAGGTTAACGGTGAAAAGGATATTATGTTTCATTATTAAAGGACCTACAATATAAATATTTCTTTTCCCATTTCTACCCTGGACTTGCGCTTACATCAGCTCTAAAAATAACAACTATAGTATTCCTTGGCCTTGAACATGTTTGAAGCTGATAAAGAGAAACAGATACCTGAAATCCATAATCATTCCACAGCTGTGTATCATGCCTTCCACTCTGGGTGGTTACACTGTTGTGAACAAGAACACGAGTGGATCGTCTCTCAAATCATTAACACATCACCACAAAACGCCACATACTTTCTACAGTTGCCAAATGGACCACGATAAATATGCCTGAAGTTTCTGTTGGCTCCCAGCCAGTCACCACAACACAATGTGAAACATGGGAAGCCACAGGTGCTCCAGAGCTGAGGCACAGAGTGGAATCATGGAGAGATAAAATAGAAAAATAAAATGTTCAAGGTTCCTCTGACTACATCATCACATGTGCCCAGGGCACGAGCAGCTGGCACAACAGAGGGAGGGAGATGCAAAGGCAGAACCAGGTGGAAGACAGGAGCAAACTATCTTTCATTTAGTAAAAAAAAAAAAAGAAGAAAGAGACAGAGCAAGGAGAGCATGACAGCTCCGTACTACAGCAAAGATTTTGGTTGTGGAAGATGAGGGATTCAGATGTCGAGAGTGGCATTTTGAGCACAAGAGTCCAGTGTCCAACTCCAAAAATGGAGCTGTGCAACTGTCACATCCCTCTAACCTCAGGCCTAAACTGGCCATGTCAATCTTTATTTATCCAGCTGATGTCAGCTTAAAGACTGAATCAATCTCGGCACACGAATGTGACAAGAATCCAATAAATCCTCCTTCAAAGGAAAACAGCAACGGTAAACGATTCAAAGCTAGCCAGCTGTGGCAACACTACTTGATCCAAGGTGAGGGAAGAAATAACAACGCTGTTTCATAGAGCACTGGATGAGTGACAGTTACTGTAATGACAAAGAGAAAATATGAAGTGTTTTGGTTCTCTCAA
The DNA here is from genome assembly GCA_036023855.1 of Gadopsis marmoratus. Taxonomy (NCBI): domain Eukaryota; kingdom Metazoa; phylum Chordata; class Actinopteri; order Centrarchiformes; family Percichthyidae; genus Gadopsis; species Gadopsis marmoratus. The sequence continues at coordinate 8,269 of JAVQJF010056727.1, forward strand.
GCATTTCTCATTATTCTCCTGATAGATGCAGAGAGGGAAAGAGACGTTTCCTTACAAAGACATTGACAACAAAGCTGGAGGAAAGAAAAGGAGCCAGCATGACATGTAAGGGAGGATGTGCGATGGAATTCCATGGCACACTGGGATTTGGCAGAAAGCCAGTGGAGTACTGAGTTATAGGTCAGACTTTTTTATAGTCAATACTGGCAGTCAAATTCTTCCTGCATATATAGAATAACCACAACCCCAAACTCAAATACGACAAAGATGATTATTAATTAAGCACCGTCTGAAAATAAACGTTCAGACATAGATAAAAAACATAGCTGATGAAATTTTAAGCGTAATTGGCTACCAGCCGAAATTAGGCAAATTAAATCCAAGCAGAAACTATTTGCTGAAGTCGATTATTTAATCAACACAAAATAACGTAGACTATTTTGATAGTTCATTAACTGTCATTTTTCAAGCAAAAATGTCAAACATTCCGAGGTTCCAATTTTATAAAATGCTCTTCTTTATTTTATGTGATAGTAACTATGGACTGTTAGTGGAACAAAACAAGCTTTTTGAGGACATGGCCATGGGCTTTAGGATATTTAGTGACATTAAACATTAAAGACCAAACAATTAACCAACTAATCAAGAAATCAATTGTCAGATTACTTGCTAATTAAAATATTGTCTTAGTTGCAGCCCTAGACTGGTTCAGTTAAACATAATATCATTTAAATTGCGTAAAAGTATTGAGACAAATGAAAACAATTTCCAAACACTGGCTGCGCGGAGGCACATCAAACCTCAGCTCAAAACCATCGTAGACCCTCGTGTAAATATACAATAAACAATTCTCTGCAGACACCAAATAAATGTTGGTTTGAGCAAAAACAAACTCAGAGTCTTTCCAAAGTTTCCTCCCTGTGAGCAGTCAGCTGTTTAAAGTCTGTGGCTACTGAGGTTACACACCTGTCCACTTCAACAAGGACCGCTTCAGTCTCACAGCAGCGGCAAACCCCAAAGTGGTTCGGTTCACATGGCATCCACTCTTTGTCCAACTCATATGTCGTGATGTGCTACTTTGAAAACCTACATTTTGTTATGAGCTGCCTGTAAAAGGTAAGTTATACCAATTTTGAACCTATCATCTGATTTTCTGACAGGAGCTTGGCTAGTTGTCAGAAGTGAGTGGTGAAGAATAAAACGGGACCTAATATCATTTACTCCACTGAAACTCAATAATGAGGCTATATGATCCCTACTTATCCACATGAATACAGTTTTGTCCCCTGGTCAGGTTGCTGGCTCACCCTTCTCCCTCTATCCTGTAAACAGAACTCCCTTCATGTTGGACGGGTGAGGAGCAGCGCAGAGGGGCCTTACAACTGGAACCAGATGGCACCTTAATACGTGCATGCCTTTACATGAGTGCATGTGAACGTGAGCATATGAGCTCATACAAATTAATGTTATAGTGGTCTACAACCTTCTACAGTATGTGAAGCAAATTTACAAGAGAGCCAACAATTTGCCCTAATCCTACAAAATAAAAATTGGAGAAAGTTGCGTTTTAGTTGCGGGTGCACAGGCACAAAATGAGGGGAAACATTGTCCTGTACTGTTGCCCATAAATGAAGTATTAACCAAAGCTACTGTTGTTATCTCTCTGCATGGGGCTGTCGGGCTCATGGCCAAACAAAGAGTATATAAAAACTGGGTGAGGTGAGCGATACCATCAGACCTTCCACTGATCTACTTTTGCTATCAGCTGTGATTTAAAAAGCGAGACCCACTCCACTCGCTTCTCTTCCCGAGATGCTTGCTGCCTCATATTTCTCCTCTTTGGCACAGTTTTGTTTAGGTTGGCCTCCTGGGGTGACTCTAAGTCCATGATCCCATTTTGGGGTCTCTTTTGCAGGGAAGTCAAAGAGATGAGAGACCAGGCCACGGGTGCCACGTGATAAGCATGGTTTTAATTATCCCCTGCTTGCTTGCCACTCGCCAGTCACCGTAACATGGCTGGATATATGATTTCAGTGCTTTTATGTGACTCTGAAGTGTGTTGCTGTACTGATCCTCAGTAGGTGATCCAATTCAAAAGGTGCATTGTGACAGAGCTATAATACAGATATTGTTAACCAGGTTAGAATATCAGATCATATATGAATCAATTATCAACATCTTCTCTGAATGAATTTTACATGTTGCAGGACAGAGAGCTGGATATGCGCCATAAGCTTGGGTATAATTAACTCTTTGGCTCTTCACAAAATGATAGCAGACATTTCAAGCTGATCCTTTTTAATAGGCACGTTAACTACTGGAATTGTTTTTTTTTGTGTGTTCACAAAGCTGCAGATGGCTTAGTACAGATCTGGAAGATTGTGTGGAAATGACAGGGACTGTGGCTGGGAGCGCCATCATAACCCGCAGGTGATCCTATCATCTTAAATCAATGTGCTGACATCCCACACACACATACACAAACATAATAATACATTCATTATCTAAACAAACACTGAAAAAGCCAACACTTAATGGCATATATTTCCATGCAACTATTCTATTAGCTGCCAGGAACTCATCTCCCATCACGGTTTGCAGAGGGATAATCATAGAGAATTTACTCATCGTCTTCCATCTTTACAACCACAGAGTTTTCAGTTGTCAACCTGAACATCAAAACTACCAATTTGACAAAATTATAGCGCTAAAAAGAAACGCAAGTCAACAGCGGTCACAATGAATCATGCGTTGAGCCCGGATTATAAGAGGTTGTAAAACACAAGGCAGATAATCCACTAAGAATGTGTCACCTCTGATTACTGCTGTCACTCCGCAGCTGGGATCAATGTGTTGTCAGATGAACCTGCAAATGTCAGCTTTCAAAATGCATGATTTTTACATTTGTGAATAGTAACTACTTGCTATAAATTAAAAAAACTACAAACATTTGTACCACCCACTAATCTGTGATGTGTGATTGGTGTACAGGTGGCGCCACATAAAATAATTTGACAGAGTTTGACAGAGTTCAAGATTATTTTATGGGAATCAAGAGGATTTTTCTGGATGGCAGTTGATAGATTTACCACATCAGATGTGAGCCTAGCATTACATAAATATCATTAATAAAAGAGCAACTTCTAACCGTGCATCTGTATGAACTCAAGAAAGAGTTGTTTGGAGTCTTTACTTTGCAAGGGCTGCTGATGATTGCAAAACATACGGTACGCAACATTTGTTCATTCTCAGCTTGGTATCCTCATTTAAACATTCCGTGGCCCATAATTTAGTCTCTCTCGCTGTCTTTTCACCATACCATCACATCACGTCAACTATGGTAGCATCAGAAACAAAATGGCACATAAGAAGGGGACCTATTGTACTAAAATAAGCTCAAGGCTGCTTTAATCAGGCCCTCGCTACCACATCTAGTCCACCGACAACAATAATAGCCCAACAAGTTAAACAGGCTGCGGCCAATGCTAACACGCAGAGAGGAGCGAGTTGAGTTTATTTGCTGAATCCCAGGCTCTTGTGTTGGTCAAACAAATATAAACAAAGATCAAACCATCACCACTGCTGGATATGCAATGACAAAAACACGTCCAATCAACAGTCATTTACTTTTTTCCTTAAGGAAAGGACTAATGCATACGTCAAGTAATACTCTATTACATGCGTACAGACAAATATCCGAGGGCCTTGATACAGTGGCACACATCTATCACAGTGCAATATCTGTTACATCTACAGTTATCACATCTATCATCTGGGCGCAAGATCACACCGGAAGCTACTCTGGACAAAAGTGTCACCTGAACGCCTTAAATGTTAATGTGAGCCATTAGGGCTTCATTTGTAGTAAAGGTTTGTAGTTATAAAAAAAAAAAGCACTTTTAGTACACAGAGAGCCTGGACTGCTTCACTGTGTGATTACAACAAATCACTGTGCCAGAGGGGGATCGGTGAAAAGCAGTTTAATGAACCATTAGCTCTTTGGGTGAGCACTTTCCTTCCTCCGCCGACTCTGATGCATAGATTTCCGCCTGGTCCATGCAGAACCATATGTGAGGGCTAATGACTATGATTAGGGAAACCTGGATTAAGTCTTGCTGTGGTTCATGACACATGCACACACTCTAACACACACACACACATATATATGCACACAAACTGAATGCTATCCCTGTAATGTGTAGATTTGGAGAAACCCCAAATACCAGAGCATGTCATAAACAAAGTTATGTACTACTTAATTAAAACTTAAAATACATGCAATGGGTTTTCCACAAGAGAGTGCTAAATGACACAGATTACATACATGATTGTAACCAACTCATCACTCGTGTTGATTACCAGCACTGGTAATGTTTGATGCAAGCATCCTTAGACATGAAGCTAACATAAGAGAGGTGCTACTATTTCAAGCTTGTCAGACTTAAACAAATAGAGTATTTCTAAATGATTCCCAGAGATTCATAAAATCATCCTGCTAAAGCCACTCTGATGCCTCTGTACATGTTGTGCTGTCTATTCTCCAAAGGCAATTTATGGTAACAGAGTGCAGCTTATTTTCACTGCATAACATCTCTCATTACAGAAAGAGAATATAGTACGGCCAGCAGAAGAAAGAAAGAGAAGAAAATCACTGATAATAATGAGGCTCCTCTTTTGGTACATTTTGGGTCTTCATGAACTGACGGCAGGGAAATGCTCAATCCCTTAATACAGAGCAAGTGCACAGCCTAAATAATAGCATGCCATTTGACTTTGGAAGTCTACCGAATTATCTCCTGTGTGGAGCAGGAAAATCACCTAGTAATTCTGCACTTGTGGGGCTATAAGGTAAGCCCTCTAGTCAGAAACCATTAGGCTGAAATGTCTGGACAACTTACAGTAACAGTGACCACCTAGCCTTGAGCAAATAAATCAGCTAGCCACGCGGGCAGTCACTGAGGGAGACCAGAGAAGGGCAACAGGTGGCTGTCAACTTAGAGAGAAAGAGGGTCATCATCCACTTAGTGAAGAGCGGCAAGGCTGTCTGCTACTCCCCAGGCTCCACTAAGCTAAGCCGTGCACCAGCAGGAGGAGAGAATAAGGTAAAGCCAGTTCAGAGTAGTGTGTGGACAATATTCAGACAAATATTCAAATATATATATAATATTCAGACAAATATAAGTACAGCATGATGTTCAGCATGTGGCCTGTTACGTCAGGAAAGGCTGGAAATGTCTTTCAGGTATCCAGTGTTATAAAACCAGGCAGCATCTCCCAACAATATTATTAACAATAGGAATTTAGCATGTTTGAAACGCCTGCTGACATAATACTGTATATAATAGGCTTACTGTATCAGTTACATAATTATAGTGTCAAGAGCATCAAAGAGAACTCCTCTTTGCAATCAACATGTGCAAACTAGGCCTAGACCTCATCAACAACAAGCAAAAGCTGCCTTTCTCATCTCTCTTGTGTCTCACCAATAGTTTTAATGAGCTGTCGTGACGGACCGATCTCAGTAAAAGATCCACTGGAGTTTCCAAATGTCCATATTGCATGTCAGGCATCTGCAGGTAGAATAAATTGCCAGCGACAAATCTAAGAGATAGTTCTTAGAACATAGTGACTTCATTCAAATGAGAAATGCCTGAGCCTTTGGTTTACTTAAAACAACCAAATTCTGACAATTTACAGCCTAATAGCTTTTCCAGGCATTGAGTTATTTTTAGACTTGAAGTCTGTAGAGGAGGCACCGTGTGTCTTTGTGTGAGAATGTGTGCTCCTCCACGTTCTGCTACTGACAACCATAGTGCTCCTTGCTAACAATAAAAGTCACTGGCAAATTACTTTACAAGTGCTAGTTTATTGCAATTTCTTTCATATACTAAAATGGCACTTAATGCACAATTATTGAAACTGACACTCAGAGAGCAAAACACATTTTCTGAAGGTACAGGAATCTGACATAAAGTTACTTGTTTAGCATTCCAAAACACTGCCATTCAAAACGCCACACCCATGGGCCAATTGGCCAATACACGTGCCACCTCGCCAGACACCCAACTGCTTAATTGTCAACTCAGCATCAATCAAAATGTAAGCACCATAAAAAGACCACAGGTGAGTACCTTTTGTTGCAACAACAATAGAAGCCAACATAGCAGCAAGAGGAAAAGGTAGAGTGAAGGTGAGAGTGAGAAGGGGAGGAAGCGTAAGAAGTGGGGGTAGAGCTGGAGGGGGAGGGGGAGGGGGAGGACAAGAAAGAAGCCAGCTTTCTGAGGAAATCGGGGCAACATTAGTTGACCATGTCATCAACAATGGGTTGACAATGAGAGAAGCTGGGCTGAGAGTACAGCCCAACTTGAGACAATTTACTGTTGCCTCTGTTATCTGGACATTTAGACTTAAGCACAGGTATGTAACCGAGTTTTCATTCATAATTTAAGACTCCACGAATCATACTGCATACATCAGTTGTTGTGTGACACCTATTTACATCATGAATGGCTGCCATGTCATGCACTTTACATGAATCCTGCACTAAAAAAAAACAACTCTCCTCAGGCTACACTGACCAATCACTATGTTTTTGATTTTTCTAAAGGGCTGAGAGACAAAGACATAATGGTTGAAGGGATCAAATGTTCAATGAGGCACAGGAAGCTACAATAATCAACTTGGTTTTGGCAAATGATGCAATTAGACTCTGAGGGATGACAACACAATTTTCAACTACATCTGGCATGTGAGCCTGTCCACACTGGCCCGTATTCTCCATCGAAACCAAGCGCACATGAAGCAGCTTTACAGACGTGATTATGTGGATGTAAGCACAAGACTGACTACAGTACACTAACCACAGTACAGCATGTTTCCCACTGTACTGGACTACACCATGTTGACTGAATTTTCTTTTGTTTTCAGAGAGTACTGGAAGTGGATGCTACTGTGATCCCACGTGAGTTTATCTTCGATGAGGCTGGCTTCAATCTCACAAAAACCAGGAGAAGGAGCATCATTGGTCACAGAGCCATTGCAGATGTTTCTGGCCAACATGGCGGCAACATCACAGACAATGGTGTCCTCCATCGCCATGCCAACCTTAGTCCATACAACACAGCCAACATACTCACATTCTTAGGCAGTCTGGATAACATTTTGATACCTGGTGGACCATATGGATGACGCAGAGCAGCACAGATCTGTTGTAGTGTGGGACAATGTCAGAGTCCACCGTGCAGCCCTGGTCCATTATCATCCACCCTACTCTCCATTTCTCAATCCAATTGAAGATTTATTTTCGGCATGGTGCTAAGCTGTGATGATATAGATGTGGGTGCTGTCCAGGGCACTTCTTCCCTCTATGTCTAGCCAGGGAAGATATTGCCTGTGAGGTGCTGTGGCCAGACGCAGCTGGGCGGCGAGATGCAGCTTAAGTATTTTTTCCTGTATATTCTTTCCTGAAAGTTTTCTTTTCCGTTTACAGTATTCGATAGAGAGCATATTTTTACGTTCACAAAACAATTTGTTGTGAAGAAAAATAAAAACTTATTTGTTCAACAGCAGATTTCTGCACATATTTCTGTAGACTCTCTGCAGAGTTCTTTACATGCAGAACTATTAAGACAAAGCTCACCAAAGATGAAATTGCTTTTTGATTGAGCACAACAGAGTGTAGTTGGCTGGACAAAAATCTGGTAATATAAATGAAGTGTGTGCCATTTGGTGTAAAAGTTTGATTTGAAGTGTTTTTGTAGTTTTGAATGAAGTGCTTCATCTTGCAGGATATATGAGGCGTTTTGCACTTTGGGCAAGTGTTTTGAGAAAATTAACCCTGTTTTCAAAGATGTGTATTAGCAATTTCAAAACATAAAAAAACAACAAGGTAGCAAAACAATTAACACCTATTATTCAGATAAATCTTGCCAGAAAGATGCAGGAAAAGTAAGCCTAAAACAAGCCAAAAATCAGCACATTGTAGTTAGTAAATGCTTAGGCAGTTAGCATCCTCAGTTTAATCGAAAGCCAACCTCTGATAAGCACATTGTGTGTGTGTTGCATGCATGTTTGCATATGTTTTCACTCAGCTTTGTGCTTGTTCCCTCACATTACTCAAAGACACCGGGAGGCCTAATAAAACAAAGTGACAGAACACAGTAACTCCAAAAAACATTAAATGTTCTCAGCCTCTGCTTGTGCCAGCGCTCTGTTTTGTTTTTTTCCCAGAGTGTTGCTGAAATGCTATTAATTCTCGCTCAAATTAAGGACTCAAGGTCATTTCCCAAAACTGCCACTGTGCAAGTTCAACCAGGACGTCAATAAAATAATCCACTGGTAATAGAGGTAATTAAAGCTCATACCTCACTGGTGATATAGACTGAGAAAGACAAACTGACCATCATGAAGTGAGATGTGACAAATGTTGAGTTCAGATTAGAGTACAGATTACTACCCACCAATGCAGGCATGGACTCTGACGGACAGCTGTGTTCGAAGAATAACGCTGTGTTTCTTGCCCCTCCTGTGAAGAAAAAAGACAAATGGAGAGAAAGAGAAATGTTACTAGCACATTAAACCATGAAGGATTATTTAAATGTGTGCATGTGTGTGTGAAGGGGGGTGCGTGGGGGGGGGGGGGGGGGGTAGTACATATGAAGCTTTAT
>JAVQJF010056730.1:0-10245 GCA_036023855.1 Gadopsis marmoratus
TGACATATGACATATGCATTTCCTCCACCGTGCAGTTGCCTCCACTGGGGGCAACTCGGGGTTCAGTGTCTTGCCCAGGGACACTTCGACATGCGGACAGCGGGAGCTGGGATCGAACCACCAACCCTGGGGTTAATGGACGACCGCACTACCTCCCTCAGCCACAGCCGTGTTGTAATGTTGCTTATTCTAATTATCTGGGGCAGATGCTTTTGAACAATTTGTCAATGCACTAAGATTTTAATTTATCTCTATTTTCAGGAGACGTTTTAAAATAAGATGATAATTTTCTTGCCTGCAAACAACTTCAAAGGCAGACAAACATATTTTTACACATTCTAACTCAAAAACCAAAACTGTTAAACCAACTGATGAGATTTGAGTCTAGTGGAAACTACAAAACGTCTGTGATTTGCTAATTAGGAGATTAAATTTAACCAAACAAAAGTATCCAGTATCCAGTTCTGCATGTTGACCATTATTTGTTATTTCTCCTGTATAATTCTTTATTAATGTTGTTTTTATTGTGTCTGTTTTATGTACTGAGTTAATCAAGGACAACAGAACGTGCAATGGCTTACACCTGTTACTCATGTCTCCCCCCGCTGCCCCGCCATTGACTGGTCATGACACAGAACAAGTACACCTGGGAACACCTACTAAAAGTGTAAAGAGAGTAGAGCAAGCCGCAGATGAAGGGGAACAAGGAGGACAGAGACTAGCAATAAACACTGGATGTTTAGTTTATGTAATTAACAGTCAAAAATCTATTTATATACCACTTTGGACCTGGATTACTGCATTGCCTCAGGACATCTGACACAAACAATTGTTTTTCCTTTTGTGACCAATTATTTAAGTTTTAAATAACCAATAAGGATATACAGAGATGCGTTGAATGACCATGTAATCAACTCACACAAGAAGCAGAGGAAAGCCAACAAATCAACAGGTTTCAAATCTATGCACACAGGATTTTACAAATCCCAGTAAAAGAGAGCAAATACTAAAAGAAACAGAGGGGTCAGTACTTTGGTGGCCCTACTTTCAGGCCAGCATCATTAAAGCCTGTGAGCACTACAGAGTCAGGATATAAGAAAAGGAGAAAGCACTTATAGATGCATGGTTCTAACATACCCAATATTCAACTAATACGTCAGACAATTCTCACCCAAACAAACTGCATAGCCACAGTAAAACAAATGTATTCCGTCCTTCACAGTTGGCACATGATGGCCGATTAGTTGGCAATCACAACGGACTCTAAAGTGAGAAATGCTGGATGAGTAGAAGCGAGCTTGGCTGTGGAAACAGGCCACCGCAAGCAGAGCTGGCTGCTTTGGGACGGCAGACTCTGAAGGAGAGCTGGAGACACTGCTGCACTTCGTACTAACCTGCATATGACAAGACTTAGGGAGGGGGGGGGGTACTTCCTTTTCAGTTTAAAAGAAATCAACTGAGTGAAAAGAGTTCAAAGTGAATAGAGTTTACTGTCAAATCAAATGGTACAGTGAAACCCGATTTACTCCTGGAAGCAACTGAACTAGTACAAGCATACACACACTTTTATAGCCTGGTGTCTCCTCCTTTCCAAGCCCGAGTTAGGGACCTACTATTGACCTTGAGAAGAGGGCTACCTCATACACCATTGTTTCAAAGCCTTTTCTTTTTTATAATATGTCTGATAAATCAGTAAACAGTCGTGTCTATTAATCCCTCTCTGTGAGGTTAACCCTATAACTCCCTTTACGTCTGTCTCTGTTTCATACACCATTATTTCCGAGCTGATCTCCAGTTGGAAAAATTAAACAAAAGTGTATTTCATCACTTCTAATTATTTGTACTGCCCTTATCTTTCTTTTCTCTGCCTAGCTGTCATCGTGTTCTTTTTCTGTTTTGCTGACTATCTAAGTGTCTGTGTGTCTATTATCATTGTCTAATTAAACCTTTAGTGTATTCTAACAGTGTCTTACATATTGATTATTTATTAAGCTTATGATTCATCAACAGGTTTCAATACACGCATACATCGTATCTCCTCCTGTACTCCCCCATCCCTTGTGGGGAGCCACCAAACAGTCATGTGTTGTGCAGTGTTTAACCTTCTACCTTCTCTACCCTCCTTTTAGGCTTTCCCATCATTATTCACAGCTGGTTGTTGGGAAATGACTAAGACAGCAAACATGTGACCCTGAATGGAGATAAGAAAACAAAGGCTGTCTGTCTCTGCACCTGAGTTGCTGCTGTTCTTAGTCTTTCTTATTTCTTCTAACCTGACTTTTGCTTACTCTGTTTCTCTTTTACAGAACATATTTGTTTAATGTCCTTGAGTGTGCTGTTCTCAGTGTCTGTGTGTCTCATGACTGACTGTGCTGTTCCCATAATTCAATGTTAAGATTGGCAGAAAACATCCCACATAATTTCCAACTTATGATTTCCCACATAATAACGAGAAAACATTCGTGTCTCACTATATATCGTATGCTTCCATAAATTCAGTGTCATAATAATAAAAATATATCCCACACACTTCAACAGAGCATTTGTGTACAAGCATATTTCTGTACGTAAACATGCAACCGAGTTGTAACAGGCTACGCAGGACTCATTGAAAATACAAAACAAAGTGAAGCTACAGTGTGGGCACATAGGGATAAAACTTTTATTGTGAAAAGAAAATCCCACAAACAATACCTTGGAGATACATAAAAATGAAAAAAATAAACATTTGTTGAAGTTTAAATAAGCCTTGAGTGAAACACAGTAGCATTTTTGTTAAAGAGAGATGTTGTGCATCTATCACTTAACATAAAAACTGTTAAATAATAAAATAAAATAATAATTTTTTGAGAATGCAATGGTATTTGCTTGGTTGGCGATAGAATCAAACTACGGCACACTGAATTTTCCATATAACTAATAAGAGAAGACTTTCACTTTTACATTTATTGTTAAATTCGTTTTTGTTGTATTTACTTCTATATCCCTTCCTTTGCAGTTGCAATGAATGATTGCGGTTTCACCCAAAGGTTCAGTTTAGAAGTATCTAGAAACCATGGAGCTTGCACGGACTTCAGCTGTTGTTACTTTAGGTTGCAGCCATGCAAAAAATAAAGTTTAATTGGTCAACTATACACAAGCAGTAACCTCTGTGTATGACCCTCTCTGCTGGTAGAGACACGAGCATAAAATTAGACCCAAGTGTCCTAGCTGTGACATTAGGGGGAAATGCTCTGTAACTACTCAATGCGTTTCACTTTTCTTAGAGGATTAGAAGACGTGGAAGGACAAGCTCAAACCTCACCAGCTGGATGTCAACCCAAAAATACACCTTTGATGACTCCCCCTGTCAAGACCTGCCCACAGGAGAGCCTGAAACTGTCACAGTAGAGCTGCAGTCCTGAGTGTGTTTTGCCATCTGCATTGTACTGTAGGTGCGTGACGCGAGGGGAGATGAAACTTTAATGATTCCCTGTGGGGAAACTGCATCAAAACAATGATCTGTACTCCATCAGGGAATTAAACGTCAGAGTCCCGCATGACGAGAAAAGGCACATACCAGCATAACGCTCTGCAGTGTTACTTCTGAAAACGTTTGTGCGGCTGAGAAAAAAAAGTCTATAACTTTAATGGGCAGAGTCAAAGAACCACAGCTCACTGCGATTTTAGAAAATATGGCACATTTGAAAAATAGAATTAACTCATAGTGCAAAACATGCAATTAAAAATCAACTTATTTTTTCATGCAAGTATTTGTCTTTTAAGATACACATTCTGAGGATGCACAGGCAGAATACCAAGGAAAACACACCTGCATCAAAGCAGGTGTGTTTTCACAAACACACAAGCATACAAAGCAGGTGTGTTTTCACAAACACACAAGCATACAAAGTAGGCACAGATGCATATACACACATGCTGTAGATAAATGTATATAGATTAGTTTACAAATTGCAGCCCACTGTAAGTTGTATTGTACAATCCATTCACTGTGAGAAAATGAGTCATCAATATAATATATTGGACATTTCCATTTTGTGTGTGTGTGCACATCTAGTCTCATTGATTCAGACTGCAAGCTACAAACCAGTCAGCTAACATGCTTCTGAATAAAATAAATCTGGCCTTAGAGGCAAAGGCCCCTGACACAGAGCTGTCAAATCCCCTTACTCTCTGTCTCTCTCTCTCTCTCTCTCTCTCTCACACACACACACACAGTAACGTTCATCAACCCACTGGTGCGATTGCGGCAGCAGCCCTGAATGATTAATCACACCTGAGCGTGTGTGTGTGTGTGTGTATATGTGTATGTGTATGTGTGTGTGTGTATACGACACTGAAAGGAAACAAGACCCGATGAGACCAGATGAGGGAGAAATGGAAAGATGTGTGTTGTGTCTGAGCTCCTCACAGCCGTTTTGATAGAAAGATGGGAGGCAACAAATGCACGCACACACACAAACAATCCACCATCCCTTAACTAACATGACCCGTTGGTGAAAATCTTTGGGCCAGGTTGTGCTGTTGCACTGTGTTGCTTCTCTTTTTGAAGGCAGTGATGTGCAACACTTTTGGACAAGACATTGCTGATGGGCAAACATTTGTGCATGTTGTTGACATGAGACCATCATGAAAACAGCTGAGATTGTCTTTGTCGCAGATATTTGGTTATACATTTGCTAAAAAAACATACTCTCGGTACTCCCTGCATGATAGTTCAGCTACATTAAAACCAAATCCAACCCTGATCTGATACGTTCTGCACGGCAAATCAATACAAGCTAAAACACTGTTGCCTTTTTGTTCAGTGTTGAAAACCATTACACAGATTCAATAAATACTGCATGAATACAATTTGGCAATAGACACCTTTTCAGCATTTACCCCACCTAGCATTTCCAAGTGGTATTAATGTTGGTGCCACTGTCACAGAGTCAAGTCTTCACAGAAAAGGTAAAGTGAAATAGTCATAATTCTATATTGAGTATTAACATCGTTTGAGTGTACAACGGGTTGGCGTAGGGGTGGAGGGGGGAGTAGTGCAGCTCATGGTTGAAATTGTTGGGTCTAATATTGACATAAAGAGTAACATTATGGTTTAGACCTGCTCTATAGTGCACTGAGGTAACTTGCGTTATGATTTAGCGGTGCATAAATAATATTTTATTTAATTGGTTCGTTTTCTGGCTGCTAGCGGTGGCTTTGGACAGTAGCCTGGTCCAAAGCAAGAAATAACCGTAAGAAACCCAGATCTCAGAGTCAGACGATAGAGGCAGAGTAAAACACCCGGTAGTTGGTTTGGAATCCTCTTATGTCCCACAGCGCTCTCCACAGAGTGAATGCCTATCCGAGGATCGGGCTTGTTGTTCCTTTGTTTTTTTTTTATCACTCTGCCTCGTCACAGTTACTCCGGTTGTTCCATCGTGCATCATTTCCATTAGGTGGGGATAGCCACCAATAGCTACTGGAAAATAAAAGCCCTATTCCTCTTTTTGTTTTTGCTTGTGCAGTGCAATGGTTGACCCGCTTCCTTTGTACTGTAAATAGAGCCTTCTTTTTCTCCGGCAGATCGGCCCCGTGGGCAGACAGAATTGCAAAGTGAAAGCATGGCTTATAGGAAACTATCTTAAGCGCCAGTGGTGTCATTATTTTATAGCCATTACATTGTGCAATCAACTTTTACTTCATAATATGTTAAAGCAAAAAAGTTGTCTATTGTCACTTTAAACAAGGTAAATAATTTAAACGCTAATGCATTTTCATTGTTCCTCATGAGTTATACAGTTAAATTATGGCTGATTCAACGTTAGAGGCACAAGTACAATACAAGTGTGGGTTTAGATCTTTATAGACTACACAACAAAAGTTGTCCATTTTATTGTGTAGGTCTCGTGCCATACTTTGGAGAGGTGGTATATTCAGTATGTAATAGAGATCTGTGATGTCCAGAGCACCACACAAACTCTGCGATGGAGGAGGCTTGCATACAGCCACCCTAATGCCTTTCCATCCATCTGGATTTGACATGGTCATTGTGTCGCATCGCGAGAGACTCAAAAGACACTCTGAAAGGCGATTTGAGCACCCAGTGTTCGGACTGAGACACATGTGTAGATTTCCGACTGGAACCAGATTTTAAACCACCACCAAAATGACCTTATTTTATGAAAGACAGGGGTAGAAGAACAGTTTTAAAGCTGTGTGATGTAACAAAATTTCAACAGCAGCTTAAATACCATTGCTTACATTAAGCACAACCTCAATCTGACCCTCACAGCCAGTAGTTCCACACAAGCATGTCCAGCGTTAGCATCAGTCGCCTACAGGAACATTCTAGGAGTGTTTGTGACACACTCAGCACGTCAGGCCACACAGATCATTTTATCCCACATGTCCACTCCCAAGTTCCCCGAGTCTTTGATCTCTTGTGATCACTTTGACATAATTTTGTTTTCCCTCTGACATCTAGGTTATGTGTAGCATGATGTGTATTTTTTAAATTCAAAATTCAAACTATTAGTACGAATTCAACAGCTGTAGAAATTAATTGTGTATTCTTAGGATAATACATCCTTATTATATTTATTTTTTTAAGTTTTAAATGGACATTAACATGAGTCAGTAGAAGGGCCCAGTGTGCTTAGTTCTGTGTGTGATCTGTTGTGTGATTCAGTATTAATGTGGTCTAAAATGCTTGAATCATTCATGTGAACCTGAAATGCATTGCTAATATTCTAGGATGCGCAGTTTCACAGACACATACACACAAGTGCACACACTCCTATTGGTCAATCAAATGAAGACATTATTTTCTCTCCTTATCCATTCTGTGTGGATAAGGAAATCCATTCTGTGTAGTGGTTGTGGCCAAACAATTACTCTGTGTCTAATACTGTTATCATTGTATGGGTAAATTTTCTTACTTCCAATTACCAGATATTTTTTTCTAGCAATAACCTGTTCTTTAGTATGCACTCTGTGTACTTTGATACTTTCTGTCTTGGGTCACTTCGGTCATAAAGTACATTGGTATCCTGTTCTACTTTGATTACCGGAGGACAGCTTGTTTGTTACAAAGGGTAATAGGAGAATAGACTGTCCTCCGTACCTATCCTTGGATATGACACATGTTAGCTTGAGACAGAGATGATGTGGGCCAGGAGTGATTCTGATATGCCTCCCTTGCTCTATGTATGTTCTGTGAAATTTAAAGTATGTGACTGTATCTGCCCCTCAGGGTCAGATTTCTCATATGCACCTTGATGTATAATCGCTGTCCTTTCAGCTGAAATAGACTGACTCTGTGCTCTCTCTTTCTTTTGATGACCCTTTGATTGTTTTATTCTTTTGCTTAATTAAATATACAAACGACAACTGTTTGTTGGATCATCATCATCACAAGGAAATACACAATTTCCGCAACAATCATATTCTGTAATGAATAAGTTGTACTACAGAGTGATTGAGAGACGGGGGACAACAACTACCCCTGTGACCCGTAGAGTCGTAACTGTTGTAAGGGTCCTGTGACAATTTGGGTGGGTTGTGAGGTCATGATATAAAGGGGGTAGTTCTTCTTCAAAAAAAGGATTTGGTTTCTATTTTAAGGACACAGCTTCACCTCTGCCCTGTCATGTGACAGTACCTAGAGACAGTACCTAAAGGTGGACTGAGGATGTTTGTACTCAACTTTATCTTTTATCCCAATTTTTATTTCCATCGAGAGGCTGCTGTTTGTGGATTGTGTCTGTAGCCGGTTGAGGCAGATGAACGCCCACCCAGAGCCCGGTTTAGCTCTGGGTGGGCGCGTTAAAAAGGGAGTTTTTCCTCGCCACTGTCGCCTAGTGCTGCTCATGGTGGGAATTGTTGGGTCTGTGTAATGGGTTAAATGGTCTACTTGGTTAGGTTTAGGAAAAAATCATGGTTTAAGTTAAAATAGGTATGTTAGTTGTACATTTACATACTTTTGGTATCACACAGGACATGAACAGGCTGGCTGAAAGTCCTGTGTTTTTTGACCCAAGCGTCCACCTCGACCTCCTCCCTAAGTGGATTTTGACTTCTCTTTAGGTCGGCGCCTAAGAATAAACGTAAATATGGGTTGTGATAAGCGCCTTGCACAGACGACCTATATGGTCGTAATTTTGAGGAGGGCGGGCTCAGAAATCTGTATGACTTCATGTGGGTTTTCCCTGTTCACCTTGAATAAAACATGCAAACAGCAAGACAGTGGTGCATGTTATCTACCTCTTGTACTGCGAAGTGGCCTGGAGTAGATTCCTTCATTGTATTCCTTTTTTTTTATTTGAGGACGCCTTGTCAAGAAGTCTGCCACAGCAAAAGCTATTAGAGTTTCTGTTCTGAGGCTCAAAGCTGTCACTCCATGTTACTATCTCAGTGGCATCTTGATGATCATGCACAACCTGTTCTAGTATTATCACTGCACTTGCAATATAATTTGCTCTCCTCCCTGACATCGCCTCTGTTCACAAAGCACAAGTCAACTATGAGTAGTAAGATTATTACAAGTTCAGTTTTTGCTTTTAGGTAAATGAGCTCATTTCAGCTCGTAGGCATGAAATAATATTCTCTAGGTTAAAACAGACTGTCAGAGTGTCTTTATCCTCTGTCTTTTTTGGCACTCTTGACGCATTGCTGTTTTATCAGCCATATGCTCTTTTTGTAGGTCTTCATCACTTTAGCTTACCAAGTTTTGCTTTACTCATTGTCTCCTGCTTTGCAGTGATCACACAGCTTAGGATGAACTCTGCGTTAAATATGAATTTCTCACTGCTTATTGTCATTCGCATTTTAAATCTGTAGAGATCCTACATCCTTGAAGCATTGAGTGTTGGCTCAAGGTACTGTCTTCCTGTGCTGTTGCAACAAGGAACAAAACCTGTGTATTGGTGCCTTCTCATTGCTGTGCGCTTCTTTGTCTGTCTTTGCTGACAGACTGATTTGACATTACTCTTTTTATTACACCACTCCTTCTCTGTCCCTTTGTCTGGAGCTCACTTTCCTTTTGTTGCTCTGCTGTTTTCCTCTCTAGCATTACTTTGCTGCCTGGATGTGTCATGGTGTCAGGTTGGTAGCATGGTACCATTGACTAGCTACAGGCTAGATTCAAATCAACAATCATTCTGCAATCATTAATATTTTAATACTGAGGTAAGTCCTACAACTGAAATATTTAAAGTAGGAAAGGTTCAGGTTTTGAAGTCTATTCTAGTCACATGGCAATGTGGTGCAATGGAGGTTATATTTTTGCCTTTAGAGCATGAGTCTTGAAAGTGTGGAAAATTTAATTTTACTGTTATGTTTTCAAGGTGCTTGATCTCGAATATACTCCTTTTAAAAATACTTAATTTTCAACATAATCTGATCTTTCATCATCTTCACAATCACTCATGTAAACAAACATCTTTTAATATTTGAAATGAAATTATATATTGATCATACATGCAAAAATAAAATGCACATGAGAGGTATTGCAGAAGCTGTACTAAACTGAACTAACTGAAGAGGTTTCAGAAGATAGACTGTCTGATTATAGTATGTGTTTCTCAAGCTTAACACCCCCTAGGAACCCCACGAAAAGAGACTATAAGTAAAAAGCTGTTGTTTTACAATAGTGGCATAATAAATGATGACACAGCAGCTGGAGTCAACAGGAGTGTTAAGCAGGTTATGTAACATTACAGCTAATTGAGCAACCTATTAGTCATACCCCAGCTTGCCTTAGTTGCCCCTCTGAACCCACACACCAAACTTTGTAGGTCCTCCTCGGTAGATGGCATGTGGGATGTTGCTATTAAATAAAAGCATGCTGGGAGATAAGCACTTGCTGCATCAAGCGTGAGGTTTGAGTTTTTGTTAATAAATGTTCATGCTATTCAGATTTGATATATTGTATTACTAAAAGGTTTACTTAAATCTGCACTAAAGTCCAACTGAAATTAAATCAAATGTATTTTTTGTCTGCCACGGCATATATAAATCACTGGTCCTGTGTTCTCCTTTGAAACTAAATAAAAACCTTTTGACTTTTTTCCTCAAACAGCCTAGTTTGCATTAATTCAATGAATTACCATTAGTATTTGTGTGTAGATGGAGGCTTCAATCCAGTGTGATGGAAAAATGTAACCCTATAATCTGTTTTTCCTGTGTATTGTATTTTGTTTATCATTTTAATGTCTTCTACACACTTTATTACATGAGTGCATTAGCTGTGGTATTTTGCCT
>JAVQJF010056759.1:0-31136 GCA_036023855.1 Gadopsis marmoratus
ACAGGAGACGGCGCACTACAACATTATTAAATATCCTGTGCAAAAAAAACACAAACAAACAAACAAACAAACAAAAAACGCAAACACGAGGTCGAATAAAAAAAAAAAATCAAAAATCAAAAGAAAAAGTTGAACAGAACCTGTGAGGCGGTCGGACGGGAGGAGGGGAGCCGCACTTTAGCGCAGCGCACTCCTTTTAAATTACACTCGCTAGTTTTGAAAGTTGGACTCTCCTCCTCTGCCCCCCCCCCCCTCCGCCTGCAGTGATCAGCAGGTAAACTCTTACACACATATAGCGCAGAATAATTCACTTACTTTTCTCTCGCTTGGCTATCGGAAGGGACGACAGCTCCTTTACCTTTGGCGTACATGCTGGATTCTGTTTTAAGACTTTTGCCCCACTCAACACCTGTCAAAGGAAGCAGCCAGGAAAACGCTCCATCTCCATAGCTACCCCTTTAGTGTTTTTCCTTCCCCCCCCTCCCTCCCTCCCTCCCTCCCTCCCCTTCTCCTCCTCCCCCCTCCTCCCTCCTCCCTCCTCCCTCCTCCTCCTTCTCTCTCCTCTCCCTCCCTCTCTTTCTCTTCTCTCTCAATTTTTTTATTTTTTTTTTTTTTTTACATATCCAACGTTGGCCACAAAAAAGGCACAGTTTCTATTGGGGGGACTTGAAACCGTCCTCTGTTGGATTTTTTTTTTTTTTCCCCTCCTCAGCCGCTGTTCCGCAGGTCTGCTCCTCCGCCCTCCGCTGTGCCAACGGTGGGGGCTCCTTAAAGGGAAACACACACTTCTTGTTTACTGACCTCAGAAACACGAGAGAAGGGGGGGGGGGGAGATGGAGAAAGGCATGCCGGGTACGGACTCTGCGCTTAACGAGTATTTACAGCTCCCTTTCAGAGGATGGCAACAGTCGGTGTGTTATGTTTCCCCTAAAAGGACATTCAGGACTTGGACTCCAATTTGATGTTGGGACTTACTTTGACTCGCACCAACGGGCCCCTACTCCCATCTTTTTTTTTTTAGCATGCGGTCTTGCAACAAGTATTGTTTTGTCATGATCACAAAGTAATTATGGCACCTCATGAGCTCGTTGTATGTCGCTATGTCAACGAACAAATGATTATGTTTTAGTGTAGTATGGCTACAGGAAATACCCTGATTCAGTGGCAGGATGGCGCCTAAAAGGACACTTCTAAATGTGTTTCCAGACTGGACGTAAAGCAGATTTCTCCTTCATCTCCTCCTGAATTGGAGCAATAAAGCCATTCGCGAACACGTTTTCTGCAAACACTTTCAAGTTGCGAACACAAATCTCTGGTCAGTTTCACCACTGTACAGCTGCAGGTAGCCATAGCAACATGACTTCATTGTTCACTGATTTATTGTCAATCTAAAAGATATTGATTAACGTATGGGTAACACTTTGAACACAGCCTCTGTAGTGGATGGTTTCCCATTACGGTGGTCTTTGCCTCCGCCTCATCCAGCTTGAGATAACTATGCTTCATATTTAGTTTCTCATACCACCGTACTCTATTCAGTTTGACATGGTGACCATTTACACCACGACGACCACACACCCTTATTGAGCCTTGCTTATATTGGTGGGTGTTTGCCTGATGAATATCCCTGACTGAGATCATGGTTTGTGCACCATTTTATTCACATTCATTTTACTCAAACAGAGAAGAAATCATTGTTGCAGCCTGGTCAGAGTACCACCTTCCACACAAAGAGCTCTGAGGTTTACTTCAGTGAGTCTGCTCTCTAAGCAGCAAAGGACACATGATCTTTTGTTATTCAGATTATTAAAAAATCAAAAATGAATGGGTTGGATGTGGATCCAGAAACGATGAGTTAATCAAGGGCATTCTTGGTTAACACAAGGGAGGCTTAAGCAGCAGTCTCCAGTGCCAAGCGATACTCACTGTTCTGCACAGAGAGCGATCTGCCCACAGTCGGAGCACAGTTTCTGCTGCAAATTTCACGTCTCGCACAAGGCCACAGTCCCGATGGGATTTTTTGCTGATTTCTTGATAGCTAAAAGGGGATTGGTTATTATTATTCACTCCAACTCTGACACCCCAATGACCTGAGGGCAACCCACTTTCCCTGGCACTCTTTAAACCTCCGACTCCAATTACAAAGCAGCTGTAGGGAGGTGGCACACTGGATGTTCCATATCACCGAATGCGACCAGCTCAGTATAATAGCAGCAATGATTAGCCACTAGATCCTTAAAGTAAGACACATTTACATGGTGCTTGTGAGCTAAGCCTAAAGGCAGGATCTGCTTGTGATCTTTAACTTTTAACATCATACAGCACGCTCGCTTGTCAGGGTAGTTTACTGCTCACAGAGATCAGCGTATGATACTGTGCTGGGAACAGGAGAGCGACACAAAGCAGGAACCAGATCTGAAGCATGCAAAGGCGTTAAGCTGGTTAACACTTATTTGGTGTTTTATATTTTTACTTAATTTTGTAATGCACTTCCATAAAATTCGAGACCTCACAAGAGACAGATTTGAAAAAGAATGATCCAAATTGAAGTAGCAGAGGCAAAGATGTTTTTACTTTAGTCCGTACATAGCATACATACATGGGTTCTACATTTCCCATAATGCAACTAAAGAGTATCTTTCATCAGACCCTTCCTACCTTCTTTCAAACCCATCAGCTTTGTAATGTAGGCTATCTGTTAAAAACAAAGATACTTACGGTGATACTTTTTTCTTCAGACTGGTTTCATGCCACATGTTTGAGGTGAAAGGTAAAACTTGTTAATCCACCTGAAAAAGTGATACGTGCTTGACGTCAAAGGTTAGGGGTAATAACAGTGATGATATGTAATAACTATAATGCGATCTATTTTCATTTAATAGAGACCACACCTTGCAGAAGTATATCTTTCACTGGTGATCATTTACGCTGGGCCAGGGTAACAAAGGAATTCGTGTGAGAAATATAAAAGAAATCTTAGATATCGTGACACTATTTTGGCAACGCATAACATTTTTTGGAGCAACCTCGAG
This sequence comes from Gadopsis marmoratus, assembly GCA_036023855.1. Classification (NCBI taxonomy): domain Eukaryota; kingdom Metazoa; phylum Chordata; class Actinopteri; order Centrarchiformes; family Percichthyidae; genus Gadopsis; species Gadopsis marmoratus. Next base: position 3,033 of record JAVQJF010056759.1, read on the forward strand.
GCAAACTTAAGCTGTTTTTTCCTGCTTCTCTCTCTGTCTTTTTGTCTTTTGGGTGGCCTTTCTTTCACTCCGGCAACCAATGTTGTTGCAAACGCCAGGAACCACTAACCCATCTTTGGCCACATCGACTTTCTTTACCCTGAAATTTGTGTTAAACTCTTGTTGCTCTGTTCCCGTCTGCAGAGTGCAGTCCTTCCCCATTAAAGACTTTCATGTTATGCAACGGCTCCAAAAGTGAGGGTCCACGTTAGATGTGCAGGCATCCAGTACCCCTATTAGGTCTCTGTTCCGCCACAACATCGGCCTGCATGGGAAGGAAAAACACAATAAGTTGCAGTCCAGACCAACAGAGGAATTCCCCCAGCCCCTGCCTTTGTGAGGCCAAATTATAATTAATCACAGGTTGAATAATTCAGCGTCGAGCAAATGGATGCCTTTCTCAGCCGATTTCTCGGCACCTGCCTCAGGAGGCGTCCCCAGAGTGTGAATGTATGCGTGTAGGTTGTGTTTGTATGTGTGTGTGTGTGTGTGTGTGTGTGGTGGAGGAGCTTCTCCGTTAAAATGAGAAACACACAACCCCAAACCAGCCAAACACAAGGCAGCAGTAAAACCTCCGCCCTACAATCCCTATGAGTCAGCCTTGACTCGCAGTGGCCCCTTGATCCGCCTCCTCTCTTCTCCTTCACTCTCAGTCCATCTTCCTTCTCCTCCTCCTTGACATCTTGACTTACAGAAGAGAAATGTCGCATTTAAATGCACTGTGGAGAACTGGATATCTGAAGGGGGGCGACTGGTTCTACTCAAATACCTCCTTACCCTCTTTATGTCACTGACTGAGTCAACAGGTTGGAATACATGTGAGAGTGGGAAACAATGGTGAGCATGTGGCAAAATCATTGTGGCTAATCCTGTCTCACATGTAAGTGTGAAATTTAACCAGGAAACAGCAGAGACACATCAATCAATAAACCAGTCATTGTTAATATGAAACATATATCCAACTCATGGCTGTCATTCGGTCACCAAACTGAAACCAGTGTCTCAAAATCATGCTTCCACAAACAAGCAGGTTTTGTTTTGTTGCTAGGTTTGAATAATGCTCAGCTTGAGGTAATTAGTTTTTAATTGCAAAAACTACATCTTTCAGCAAAGACCAAAGAAAACACTGAGCATGTAGGAAATTGTGTAAAAAATCCATCTGCATAGCACAGCCTTGATAAACATCTACTGCTGCTGAAAGAGTTTTGAAGCTTTAAGCTCCTGCTTACATAACTTCAAGTACTGTTATCCCAAATATGAACCTGTCTGTCTGCTACTCTGTCTGCGTGCCTACCTACCAGCTGTTACGTCCTTCCACCTGCCTTCCTGTCTGTTTGTCTGTTTTGATTTGCATCATTCCACTTGGTCACCAAGTTCATCTGTGCCATTCCCAAACATGCCGCACCCCTCCCCCTCGCTTCACCTCATCCATCTAGCACCCAGCGGCTACTGCGGGCCTCCGCTGCCATGAAGAAAGAGTCTGTGCTCCTCAGCACTCCCATAATTAGAGACAAAGAAGGAAAGAGCGCTTTGGCACTCGTTGCTTTTGTGCACCTCCTCTGCAGAAACAGGTTGCAGCCACACATGAAAGAAATAATATTAAAATCCATCTCCCATATCTTTCTTTTTAGCCCGCCTCGTAAAAATGTTCAAAGTCATTGCAAACTTTAAAAACACTGTTCCACATATTGCAGTTGACAACACAAAAGCCTTAATGGGTTAAAGGCATCTGTGTTACATTTCCCCTTTCTTTTTAACTTGTATATGCCATTACTTCAGATTTACAAGCAGCTAAAGCCACCTTTCCATCAATCGAACAACAAAGCCAGGAGAGATGAGGCCTTACCAGGTGTTTAGATCCAAAACACAACTGATTTAAAAATATAAAAAAACACAAGGGGCTGTGTTGGTGGGGTACCAGATGATGAAATATGATCCAGGAAGTCCAGTTTAAGTAAGAGATACATGAATTTGAAGGCTTATCATGTACCGTAACACTGCACAGCGGTTTATTATACTATGTGACAGGATTTTACAACTCTGGACAGTTATCACAACAACAATCGTTGTATATTCTGCAATATGAACAGCAATACAAACAGAAAATTTCTGCTAATATTACAAAGTAATCTACCAGCAGCGCCTTGCCATTTGATGTGGCATTGCCTTGTGTCAAAATTGGAGTGAGAATACACCTACACTATGGCATCCAATTTTTAAAACGCTACTTTCGTTTTGAAATGACCTGCGTTTTCAGGTCGTTTCAGTGGAGACCTCTGCCTCAATGAAACACCTCAACAGCATAAAAACAACGCTCTCTACAGATCTGTTCTTCTTTGTCTTCTTTGTCTTGGTAAACAACAACAAACCTGCATGTAACAGCCACCATCTGGAGTGGAACAGACAGCCCAAATCATTATTTTATGGTCCCCGACATCATTTGACAAAATCAACATAAATACAGGTTAATGACAACAGCTGTGTGAGCAACTAAAAAGTGATCACAGAGAAAGGAGACGACAGTAAGACAGAAACACTGTCTTAGTCTGGACAGAGGGCTGAACCTGTGAGAAAGAGATGCTTTTACAAATTTAACCAGCTTGGTGTGGACCTATGCTCAGGTTCAACGTTTTTGCATTGAGATGAACCAGGCTGCAGTGCTTATCACAGTGTCACAACTGCTACAATAAACGTCTACAAACCAAGAATATGACACAAAATTTAGCAGAATTCACTGGCCAACGGGATACTGTGAGTGTCGTTTTTCAATTAAAGTAAAAGCAACAACATGAGTGGCCCAGGGGGATAACATACACATTCTGTACACTCGACATCGTTTGCATGTTTGTCCATTCTCCATCGCTCTTTCTGAGATTTCTTCCACTTGTTTTATTTTTTTGGGGGGGGGCCGACTGGGGGGGTATCTTTGCTTATCTGAATTGAGGGTCCAAGGTCAGAAGCTGTCATACAGATTGAAAAGCCACCTGAGGTGATATTGGGCTGTATAAATAAAACTGACTTGAATACATGAGTTGGTGACGTGTCTCTGCTTGCACAATCGAACAGCCCGACACATATTGCGGCCAACATTTTATTAGACCCATCTCACGGAGTGTGACATGCAGTGAATCTGTAAGATCGCTGTCATCACACAGTGTGTTAAGGTACATTAAGTACACATACGGAACAAGATGGGGGGTTTGTTTTCAGCCTCTCGGCCTGCTAAAAAGTTGTGGTTGTTGAAATGATTGTGGTGGGGGGGGACTATGTGTTTTAATAACTGTCTTCCTCCTCCACTTTTTATTCTCCACCCAATCGCTTTGTCCCTGTACCTTTAAGAACAAGAAGAAGCGAGAGGAGGGGGCGAGAGAGAATGGGGAGAAGTGCAGTGGCAGAGAGGGAGAGAGAGAGAGAGAGAGAGAGAGAGAGAGAGGGAGGCAGTGGTAATGTTCTCATGTGTTTTCTTTCTGTGGGAAGTGGCACAGCCCCACCGCAGCATAAACACACACATGCATGAACAGACGCCTGCCAATGTACACACACACACACACACACACACACACACATTTTTCAACGTGTGAGTGAGGTTCCCTATTTGCACAGTCAGGGAAGAGAGAGTCATGTTGATGACCATATTCCACAGCTGTGATCCCATCACACTCTGCAGACATGCAAAAGGATGGGACAGCAGAGAGAGGAAGTGAGACATTGAGAGACGGGCAGGAGGGGACGGTGAAATTTGCTTGACAGAGTGAACAAGGTTGACAGGAAAGCGCTGAGAGGAGAAAAGAAAAGGAGGATCTTCTGGGTAAAAGTTTTGTACGTTAGATAGTGAAAGACCCCAGATGGACCACTTCAGTGAAAGTATTGGTATTCATCTCGCCGGAGGAGTTTCCTTTGTGACTGATCCATCACAGCTGATACAATACAGACAAACATGGCTGTAATATCACCAACAGTAGCTCCCCTTTCTTCTGGGTGATAACTGTGAGGAAGAATTGCTCTGGATTTTTCCTGTGCGGCTTCCTGCTTAGTTTTAGATGGGAACCCCAGACAGCTAGGCCCAACCCGACAGAGCCACACTGAAACATGTGGTTACATCCTATGCCTGCTCACTCTCTCCTTCCATTATCCGCCATGCTCCGCCCTGCCATCCTCTACTTCCCCACCACCACCACAATATATTGGCTTTGCCTTCCTCAGATGTAGAGTCAAATTACCATGAAAGTGCTGAGGAAGATGACGGGCTGCAGTCGACCCGGAGCAAGTGAGAAGAGAGAGTGGCAGCTAGCTGTTTCTGTAACAGGCTTTGTGGTACCCTGATCCCCTAAGCTGGACCCGGAGGTCCATGGCGAACCGCAATCACACTCTGATAAGGACCGGCCTGGCGGAGGCAGAGGAACTGGCAGGCAGGCAGTGAAATTGCATCATCAGCGTGAAGGCAGCCACCACGCCAAAAAACACGCCTCGGTAGGACCCGCAAAGACACACCGTGCCAAGTCACTCCTCCTTCTCCTCTTCTACCATCCCCACTCTCCATTTAGCAGCCTCTCTTTCTCTAATACCACCACTCATCCCTCCCCCCGCTCTGTCACATTTTTTTCATTCTCTGTTCCAAAACATGCACATGAGTACGCTTGCCAGTGTGCGTGCCCACACTAGCACGTGCATACATTCTGCATCACAGTTTGTCTCTGCTGCATGTCTCCCACGCGCCCTCTTACACCACTGCCAGGCAGTACGGAGCACTGTGACCTCCCACTGCCCCGAGGGCCTTTATGTATGTGTGTGTGTGTGTGTGTGTGTGTGTGTGTGTGTGTGTGTGTGTGTGTGTGTGTTGCAGGGGGGGATGGGGTTTAAGCAGACGGGTAATGGGGGTTGTCACACCAGGGAGTCAGGGATAGACAGTTGTCTGCTCCTCTGTGCCCTACAAGAGAGAACTGGTGCCATTATGAACATCATTCAGTCCCTGAGCTTTACAACACAAGCCGTCAGTGATGAACTTGCCTATCACACAGGGAAGAAAATGAAACCTGCAACTTCTACATGCCATTAAATGTTTCACTTTATTTCAGAGTCATCACTATGAGTCAACTCCGTCTCCTGCCTGCTATTCAGATTTGTTTTTTTCTCCAAATGTCTAATCTCTTCAGTCTTGAACACCTGAAAATAAAACATCACAAATCAATTACAGCAACATGTAAGTACCTAGGTGTATGTTTGATATTTATCTAAATGCAGTGACGAGTTGATGGAGACAATGGAGTGAGACTAACGTGTTGTCAGCTGCTCGTACATTGACTAACTTGGCTAAACTGTGTGTGATGCAAAGACGAGGTCACCAAGGGGACAGGAGCTGACACGATAGCTGGAGGTGTGTGTCGTGCGAGGGTGGATGTAAGGGGTGGGCGGGCAGACTGGATTGTGATCCTGTCAGTGTACATGAGGGGGGGGCATCGGAGGGCTCAATGATGTGAATAATACCACACAGAAAGTAAACAGCCACCCTTAACGTTCTTAACACCTACACCAGCCGACTGGCAGATAGAGGTGGAGGGAGGGAGGGGGAGACACGGAAACAAACACAGAGGAAGATCAGGAGACACTTCTGTATGAGGTTTTGCTTAATTTTTTAAGCTCCCAAAATAGCCACAGAGGGATGATGAATTTAGAGCTGCCTGTGTTGTCAGGAGAGTAGGATGGAGGTATTGTTTCACCTCTCCTCCCACCTCCCTTCTTCCTCGCACTTAAACATCTCTATAGATAGAGCGGGATAGGGAGCCTGTCTCCTGCATGAACCCTGCTCCTGCTTTAAATTGCACTGTAAAAAATGTTGAAGTCTGTAAGACGGCAGCGGGGACGGCACACTGAAGCTTTTGTCTCAGTGCACGCCACTGTGAAGAGTCAAATCAAAACAGAGTCAACGCCATGGGATACCTGGGGAATGCCACCGCAGGCTCCACACTGAGGTGGAGGCTCGGCAAGATGCTCACCGGAGCTTTTTGGGTTGTATTAGAAAAGCATCCTGGTGAGTGCGTGTGTATGCTTTTGTGTGTGTGTGTGTGTGTGTGAGGAATGTAGCATCCCTCCCTCTCACTCTTTTTCCCTCTACCTCAGCTTCACTCAAAGTGGCTCAAACTAAAAACGGCTGTTTTAAGAAGTGAGGAGGGATTTTGCGTTTTGCAGTGACTGTGTGTGTGTGTGTGTGTGTGTGTGCGTGCGTTTTGTATGTGTGCTTGTATGCTTCAGTACATGTGTGTATATTATATGGAAGGGGGTGTAAGCCTTGCAGAAAATAGGTTGACGTGACCTACATATCCATGTGGCTTCTTATTAGCATACACCCATATTTCACACAGACACAGTCTTATACACTGGAACACACACAAGCCACACACACACACACACACACACACACACGTCAGATAACAGTGAGACAGCAAAGAAGAAGGCTATTTACATTATTTGCATTGTGTCCTTTGTTTGCCTTTAACCGTCTCAACACCAGAACAGATGGCGGACACGCACGCGCGCATGCACGCAGTACATGGACATCACGAATGAATGTGTGCATATCCCTGTGCCCAACAATTTCCATCTTGACGATTGCAAGACAAACAATTTACATGATGAAGCTCACACTGCAGTGGCTCATTCAGGAAGGACACCATCAAAACTGATACATATATGACACCACAGGGAGTAGACGGTTAACCTGAGGTTAAACCAATATACTTAGAATATTTAAAATGTAAAAAGTAGAACAAAAATATCCTCCAACTGCACCTTACTTGCTACTAATGATGTTGATACTATTTTCTGGGTTTGAGTCCAACATGTGTTTAGGTGTATTGTACAAAAACACTTTGGTTGAGGTTAGGAAATAACTGTGGTTATTTTAAAATATTGAAAAGGTAAACAGCCCTGTCTCATTTCAAGTAAATGTTGACTTTTGCAATATTTCTTTCTGATCTTTCCCTACACCTTAACCAAGTGCTTTGAGCTGCCTAAACATAACCAAAAAAACCTCCAGTCCTGCTTTAGTCGCCACCAGCTAATCAATATCAAATCAAATAAGTTTCAGATCTGCTCAGTAACAATGTTTCCTCCTTATGTTCATTCTAGAAAGTTGCATGTATTTAGTCTCAATGTATTTTATGTTGCTAATTTCTAGCAGACCTGGTTCCTTGTGGCCGTGCGACTAATGATTATTGCTTCTTAGAAGGGTGAAATAGCAAGACGTTGTTGTAGTTGTCCTCTGCACTCTTAAATACGTTTTCTGTTTGTTGTTGTTGTGTGCGTAGCATGAAAGGACTAAAAGCTTGCATTTCATTGTACAACCATGTGTTAAATAAATAAATAAATGAACCCTGAACCGCAAATCCTATCAGGGAGGTGGTCGGAATGGTTGGATGGGTCAGCCAAGCCTGTGATTTCGAAAATGGAGATGTTTGTTTGCATCCCATTTGCTACTGATAATTAACCTTGTTATACGTTTAACTGTCACTGTGATCGTACCCAAACCTTAACCAAGTACTTCTTCTTTTAAACATGACTAAAATCATTCCCTCTCCTTTACTTAGTATTTTTTTGTAATTAAAATAACCAAACCTCGACCGTTGTCAGGGTGGCAGGTCAGACAACGTCCATATGAATCATTTTAGTAATTGCATTTTTAACTCTTTTATAAGACACTGACAAACGATGCTATCCAGCCAATAGGAGCAGCAGATCAAAAAAATGTCATATTGGTGGTTTTGGAAGGCAATGACAAACCATTTTGCCATTTTAGTGTTGATGACTTGTTAATTAATGTGTGAGAAACCCGTGGCTAACAATTTCCATTTTGGAGACAGTTGAGACAACATGATAGTTTACATCATGATGCTCACACTGCAGTGAACATGCTCACCACCATGACACTATAGCAACAGATTAATGATATGTGACGACGCAGAGTGTATAAGGTACATTTAAGGCTAAACTAATAACTTACAATATTTATATTTTAAGAGAAAGAAGGGGAAACTGGGAAAAAGAAAACCTCCAAACAACATAATTCATTGTGGTTTGTGATTCACCATTTCACCAATGGCACTGTCCTCTTGACAAGCTTTATTCATGAAACCCTTTTTAACACACAATTGCAACACAACAGGAGACATTCAGAAATCTCTGAGCTCAGTTTTCTATTTAACTGTTTCAGACCCCTGAGCAGGAGGAGTTTCTGCTGCTGCTTTCACTGCTGTTTTCTGCTTTTCCTCTCTCCCTCTCTCGCTCCCTCCCTCTCCCTCTCTTTGCAGAGCAGCCGTCCCCAGGACAACTATTAATCAGAGGCAGAAATGATAGATGTTTTGCTCACCAGCAATGCCATCTATTTTGCCTAAGTACAAACAGTAGATGTGCTGTGCATGTTTATTTCAGAAACAAAAACAGTGGCTCAAAAGAACACACACAGACTTCCACATTTATAAATGAATACACGCACACACAAACACGTATTCTCGTCCTCTGTAAGCAGCCTCCGCCACAGTGACGCAGAATCCAGACTTAAATATAACAGATTAAGCTCTCTGTGTTTTTGCTTCTGCAAGTATCTGGGTATTATTGTGTGTCAAGGCACCTTGCTGCTCCTCCAGCGCACTGATGATTAAGCAGCACAATGAACACTGTGGTCATTGTTGGCGTAGGTTTTCTTAAAAAGACTCAAACTAGAGGCATTTGTGAGTCAGAGGACTGTAATATTAGTTTAGACATGGTGCGCTCTCCAAGGTTTTAACCTATTGATATGATTCATTCACTGTCTGAAGTATCATGCAAATTGACTGATTCTCAGTTTTTCTTTCACAGCAAACTAGACACCTGACAACCCTACCAGAAATGTAGGACCAATTTTCACTTGCGCTTATTTCTTTCTAGCATCAACCAGATTGAGTGTTTAGCTTGTTGTAAAATCTGCAATAAAAGTGTAATTTTTTTAAGATTTTGCCGAAGCTATACGGCTGTAGCCCTGGACTACTGAAAGAGCTGCCTGAAGTGCTTGCTTCCACAATCAGTCTCACTTTTTAAATCAAATCTTAAAGCCTATTTTTATAGACTTGACCAAGGCAAGCATCTACATGTTGTAAGTTGGAGGGGTTTTTATCAACGTGAGTGTGAGTTTGGCATGACTAATGATGATTTAGTTGGAACAAAGAGGCGTATCAGAGCCACGGCGTTAGCTATGAGGGAGGCGCAGTTGTAGCTACAAGATATGTACGCCAGTGATTGGCCGAGACCACATGGACCACTCGTGAAGGATGTTTCCTCCATGGCTGCCTCCACCACTAACTGGCTGGATGACTCGCTGCCCGCCTGTGACTTAATTGAATGGGCCGCTCCATCTGTGAGAATGTGACACATGTTCTATGTGTCAAGCGGTGTCAATTTACTGTGAGGGGGGGATGGGTGGAGCAGGATGGAGAAGAAGGAAGATGATCTGCTGGTTCATAATAGATTGAAAGTGAAGCGTGGGGAATGGTTTACAGTGAGTTAAGGGTTTCTGGTGAGAGATTATTGTCCCACATGCATAACACAACACCATTAACAATGCTTTAAAATAATATCATTAAATATATATATTTAGCACCAAGACCAAGCTCTGTTGGGTGAGTTGTGTAACTACTTCCGCAACAACACTCAAAGAGTAGACTACTAAAGAGCTACTCAAGGAAATAAATAAAAAAGAATAGTGTAAGGTAGTGCCCTAGTTATGGTAGCAGCTCACAAAATAAAAGAAATAAAGCATCAAAGTTCTTGGAGGAGCGGTTTATCTGCAGTTGTAAAGTCTTAAATAAGACAGTCTGTAGTGTTGGATTGATGTTTGTTGTTGTACGACTTACATCATATCCTGTGTTAACTGCCAAAATAGTGCATTAACAACATTAGAAACTGGTAGCAAAGCCTTGTGTAAGAAGTCATATGGCATCAGATCAGGTTGTGTAACTGTACATCAGCTCTCCTGCTGTTTCCCTTTGTTAAACAGGCACTTGTGATCCAATGTGGCAAAATATTGAGGCTTTTACCCGCTGACCATATACATAATATACACATAAATCCACAGATTAATTTCATCATCATCATATCTGATCTACGGTGTTACGTTTAATTCTAAGACAAAATCAGGCCAGCTTCTCCTCCTTTAATGACTCACTCACCCATGAACTCATTTACATGACTGAAAACCATGCTTCTCCAGATCAGTCATGCACTGTAGAACAAACTGGACGTCTTGGCAAAGCTTGAAGTAAGCCAACAGTATGTAGAGTATCGATAATGAGGACACAAACCTCAACTAGACTGTGGAGCCCTTCTCAATATGCCAGGATTTGTCCAAGTAGATAAATCAGAAATAATTGCCCAGTTCCCCTACATTTCCTGGCCACACTGAATGGAGATGAGGGGCCACAACACAATACAATCAGACATCAGTCACTTCTCAGCCTTCATGGGTCAGTGGCTGAAACAATAGGGAACATAGGGTAATTGTTTGCCAAATTTTTTGCACAAAGACAATGTTTTCCAATTTCTTTTTGTCCAAATAAAGATCTCAAGTTGGTCATCTATGAGGCGGAGATAACATGGAGCTATAGATCTTTCTTGGCTGATCCCGGCTCACCTATCAGCCACCTTATACATGTGGCTGTCAAACTCTTCATGTGTAATAATGACATGTACAAAAGTTTGGAAACCGCTGGAATCTGGTAGCCCATCAATAACGTGATGTCAGTCATTGGTTGCAAACAAGACACTGCTAGCAGACACAGTGTGCCTGTTAGCACTCTGCTGCTTTTCAAACTGTCAGGAATTTCAAAATGTCACAAAAGTTATGGATAAGTCGCTCAGAAACCAAACCAGTATAAACTAGTTTAAGTGACAGTTGCATAACAGAAGTGTTTACTTTAAAAAATAAATATGGGAGTGTTTTTTTTTTTTTACTTCTTATGTTACAGAAAGCCAAAGAATATAAACACTATTCAGGCAAACCAGGAAAATCATGCTCATGGTTTTTCTTTTAATGTCACGCGGCAGTGTTAAGTCAACAATGGCTGACCGAGGGGAACTTTAAACAGAGAGAAGACAGGATGAGAGGAGCAGGACAAATGGTTTATGGAGGGCTGAAATGGAGTGGATCACCTTTTACGGGGTCTTGCTTCGGCGCTCCTGGGTGATTGAACAGATCAGCTGGGTTCAGCCTGACAGAGTGAAAGAAACAGACCGAAAGGGGAAGACAGGAATAGAGAGATTTATCAGTATATAAGGATGTGATCCTCCTACTGTATGTTACCAAAGAAGTAAATCATAGTGTGAACGCCTGCAGGGTGAAAGGTTGGGTTGCAGAGGTGACGGTAAACCCTCTACCAACATGTCGTCATGATCTGTCTCAATAGATGGGAACAAATTAAGGTTAGAGTTTAATTCATGTTAAGAGCTCAAAATTAAAACGGCAAAATTCAGGAAATTAAATGAAAACCAATATATCTATGTAATCAATGAACTTTATTACTGTAAAATATATTTGGTTTTAGCTGTAATAAAGAAACATTTGGGCCCCATTTGTGTCTTATTCAAAGTGTGTTTTGGAGATGTCTTGGTGGCCATGTTATTGAGGCTATGACACTTAACACATGAACTGCAACGTCCCTGATTCAAATCCCCCTGACTTTCTCGCTTCACGCCAGGTCATGACAGCATTTAAAACGTGCTCGTCTTGTACAGAAAATACAAGGTTAGTCTGTGGGGGGAAAATATGGCAAACCAAAGTTATGCGTTTGTTTCTGGCAACAACAGCTACAGCATCTCTGGTGTATTTAGCATGAACAGTGATGACCACAGTCACCGAACAGAGGCTCTGTTCAGATCTAATAGCTTGCTAATAGGTTGTATCCAGATATATCTAGATTGTGTCCAGATCCATTTCAGATGGCCTGCAGAGTGCATCTCAAATGTGTCTCCAGTGACCAATTCTGATGATTTTGAGTCCCTGAGCACATGTGATTTTATCTGTGAGCTGACCACTATAAAACAGGAAAGGAAATGATCAGAGAAGAAGACTGCAGGGGCTATTTGGTATTTCCAATGGGATTTGAAAATGTTTTCTGAATTGATGTGCTCATAGGCAGATCAACTGTTTTGAAGCTTTGTTGTGATATATGCACACAAAGCTGAATATGTTGTCCTTCAGTTTAGCTGTAGATGCATGTGCATTCACACCACATTACTTAAGACTGTGATTGTGTATGAAAACAGTTTACTTACCAGATGATTCATTTTCAGGTTGCAGGGATGCAGTACAACATACCCTATGAGTCCTATATCATCACAAATAAAAGCAAACACACAGGTTTCAAACAAGATATATTAGCATAATAATATAATATAATATATACATTATATTATATGTTTATAATATTCTATTAGAAATGGCTACAAGTTTTACAAGTTAGAGGCCTCCCTGGTTCAACCCCGCAATCTTTGTTTTGGAGGTTTGTAGGAGAAAGGACATCCAGGTGTCTGTGTTACAAAATTGGTGATTGTAATCGAAAACTTGGCTTCACCTTTGTTTTTGTGTTCAAAAAAGTGGCACAGTTGTAAAAACATGTTATTTTCGTGTTTCATTTGGATGCATTCACACCTGTATTTTGTTCTGCCCACTTGTAATCTGTTAACTCAAGATGCATTTCAGGTCCAAGTGTTAATGGAGAAAGAAGAAGTAGTGCCAGCTTCAGATATTCAAACTTTAATGAAATGAAAGAAACAGACATCAACGTGGGCAAACAGTTATGGTAAATTCAAAAACAACACAATTACCACAGATTATATATCAATAAAACTGCATTAAAATGAATGATACTGGCAAAGGTTTTCCTCTTAAAACTGGTATTTTGTTACCAAACCGCTGTACTCTCCATGCCTTGAAGGGGTTTCACCCATAAATATATACACATACATACAGTAAACCTCTGATTTCTAACATATTGTTTTGCTTACTTCACAATTTTGCTGAATTTAGTGAACCAAGTCTGTTTTAAACTGTTATTAGATATATTATTTTTATTTGCTTTTATGAAATTATAAAAGCTGTGTCCTAGTTTAGTATACATTTCAGCTCAATAAACCAGTACATTTTCAGACAAATGTATTTATGTAATAAATGTATTTATAGCTTGGGAATATTTGGGAGAATGCGCGCATACTAAATCGGTTGTGTTTTGCAATGAGATGGCCCTATAAATACTGCATTGAACTTCATAACTACACATGTGCAGTATTATTTCTCTGCCTCATGAACCTCTGCAGTTGTGTGCCATTGAAACATTAGGCTCCACATCATGTTTTCTCCTTTGCTTGAACTCAATTGTTGACAAGTTGCATTTCCATGACTGTATACTGACACAGACACACAAACACATTGTGACTAAAATTTAAATATAGGCCTGTCAGTTCTTCTTGAACACTTGTCATTCCTTTCAAATCTGCACTGAAGTTAACATCCACTTGCTACATTCAGGACACCACACAAGTCCAACCTGTTCTTTATGGCGCCACTGCGTGTGTGGCTATGTTTTGTGTATTGTATGTGTGTGTAAACAAGACAGCGGTCTATTTGGCTGGGGCCACACTCAACAGTTTGAGCACAAAGCTTCTGTATCCACACATCCGACTTTATCGTTCGCCGCACTGATAATTAATCGCTGCAAGTACTTTCGAGCTCTCGTTCCAGATACAGTGAACGCAAAAACACTGTCATTCATTCTCTCCTATCAATCAGCGAAGAGGGAACAGGTGACTGTTGTTCACTGTGGTTCAGAGATCAGCGTGGGGCTTTCTGAGAGTCTACAGCCATGGTCTGCAGCTCTGTGGGGCTGCACAGCAGTGGTCTTTGAGCTAAATGCTGATGTCAGCATGTTAACATGATCACAGTGACAATGCTACCATGTTGATGCCTAGCAGGTATTGTGCTTTCCATGTTCACCATCTTAGTTTAGCATGTTAGCCAGCTAACATTTGCAAATTAGCACTAAATAGAAAACACAGCTGAGGCTGATGGGGATGTAATTTTTTAAAGAGTATTTCATTAACATTCATAACGTTAATTACCATGTGAATATAAATAAATATCATTATGTGGACTGCACCTGTCGTAGCCTTGGTCATTCTTGGGAGCAGGGAACAAGGGAGGGTGGGGGTCCGTGTTCCTTTATGGGGCATTTCAATACGTCCCTGGACCGGACGCAACACTTTCATAAACCAAAGTATTGTTCAAAAGTAAATTGTGACCTGAAGATGGTGCTAGATGGAAACTTCATTTAAGTTTAAGTTACAATTCATCCTGAGAGAGACAAATAAAAAATGTAACCAATGCAACCACATGATGGCACTAGAGGAAAAGTCAGAGGTTCGCCAGGCTTCATCCTCTGGGCACCACGAATGTCTCCACAGTCTTTCATGGCAATTCATCATTTTCTACAGGCTCCTGTGAAATCATTCAGATTTGTAGATGGATAACAGAACAACTTCATTTTTGATTGCTAAAATAATTTCTGAAATTGAAAAGGTAATTTGTTGACAGCTGACAGCTGTCATTACCGGGAATGGGAACTCATGCCTCTGTCCCAGCAGCATTTTTGAACTTTAACATGAGCTGTAGCAGCCGAGATGAACCATTGCTACCTCTGGCGACTCGTTAGTGCTAAGCTAATTACGGGCACTTTGGTGGAGAAGGGGGGTGAAGGATATGAGGGGAGGAGCCAGGCTAATGAAGGATTAGACAGAGGTTGTTACCCTGTTTCCTTTTGATGGGATTACCGTGCTAAGGGCTATATACTGGCTGGCTTTTAATGATGGCCGTTCGGGTGTCATTGGAAACAACACCAACTATAAAAGTGGCCCTGGGAACGAGAGGAGAAGAGAGCAAAGGAAGGAGCGGAGATGTGCAGTGACACTGTGAGGTTTAGTTAATTAACCTCTATTCTTCACCGTGGCTGCTCTCTGCTATCACCTCGCTCTGGGAGACACACAGGGCATTAAAGGGATGTTTCACTGAAAACGCTGCTGAAAGAATACTAACGTTTCACAGTGCCATATATCCAGGGCTTGGGTAAAATGCTGATGTGCTCCCCACCAACAAAGTGTGAAAACTAAATGAGTAAGAAAGGTATACATGTTGTGAGAAATATTCATATCATTGGGAGTTGTCATGGTAGCTCAGTTCTCATTCATATGCATACCAGCTTATAATTTCAGCTCTGGTGAGTCTCAGAACAGGATGAGTCACACCTACCCGAATTCACCCTCTATTACTCCTCTTTCCCACTGCTGGCTTGTGAGAACTTGACTAAATGTATCAACACTTGGAAGGCAAAGTATATAAATACAGTATAGTGCATTGTTTGCACCACTAACTCAAATTTAGCAAAGAACATCACATAAGGCTCCACTAATCAATATTATCCATATTAACAGTGGAACAAATGACCGTGTGAAAAAGGTCGTCAGTAGTGACAAAACCCAGAGAATCATCACCCAACTCTGTAGTCTCCACTGAGCTTTTTAGCCTCTTTTACCTCATTGTTTTGGTTTTGTGGCTCACGATTTCTGCTCCAATCAACCTTGTTTCCTGAGGCAGCAGGCAGGTGAGGAGAAAAGGTGGGAAAGTCCGAGGACATCTGGTCGACAGCTAGAGGAAGGCTGGCCTGGAGAGTTGCAGCGAAGAACGTGGCCTGGGAGAAGTGAGCAGGGGCCAAGGGGAACTGAGGAGCAGACTCCAAAACAATGTTGCTTCATATCTGCCGGATGTGTAAATCTGCACTTGTTTACTATCACACTTTCCTTATCTTTATAACGTGACAAGAGCCAAAGTCCTGACGTCACCTCAGGGCAAGCCGCTGCTCCACTAGCTCATTCAGCATTTCTATCTGAAAAAGTGAACAGTGCTCTGGGGTTTACTATCCATATTCTAAAATAAATTCATATTTACTACAGCACTTGCTGTCAGAGGATGAAACCTGCAGCATCTAAACAAAGTTAAACAATTATCCATTTGTCCTCATGAAAATTTACCATCGCAGCAGCATGAGTACTTACACCATCTTCACTCGGTTTCATCCATATCCATGAAATCCACAAACGCTCACTTCCAGTGTTATTTTTTTAGCACATTTAATTTCTCTCTGTCCTGCTGTTATTACAGACATGTCTGAACGAGCCACAGACATAGACTTGCCTCTTCTGTCGAGCTGGTGTCATTTAACTTGTGAACGTCTAGCGCTTATGGGAAATGTGTTTAACGGGCGCTAAAAACGGAATATTAAATAAACAATGATGCTTATCTTTTTTGTTTTGTTTTGTTTTTTTACTAATTGTACCATCCCTATGTAGACATGCAGAGTGAAGGACATGACATATTGCACAAGGCAAATGTTTAGCAATTAATTTTTTCTTACTTTTGGATCAGGACCCAGAAGTTACAGATTCACTTTGGCTCTGTATTTGTAAATGCTGTGTTTTCAGCTTGTTCCATAGTCCATAAATCAGCAGGGTTTGAGGGGGGAAAAAACTAGCTAGCATACACATCCCAGTGAACACATAATGGAGGTATTCGGCCTGTTAGAGCCGGATACGCACTACAGGTCTAATCTGAAAATGCACTCAACATACAACCACGAGCATACAGAACGTGTGTGGTTGGATTAACGTGGCACAAATCATTATGATGACGCCATAGAAAGAAAGTAAGGCTCCTCCCAGTCAGGGCGCAAGGGAAAGAGATGAGGAAGCTTCCTGCGCAAACCAAACTGACTCAACAGGACGGACATCACTTGTCAATATTTGTATTATAGATGCTGCCTGAAGCTTTGTATGTATAACACTCATCTCTCTCTGTCTCTCTCTCTCTCCCTCTCTCTGTTGTGTGCATCAGTGACAGACTCGTCCAGGGAGTAAATTTGCCCTCTTTGTTTTGGGGAGCTTTAATTTAGCTGCTGTTGGAAAATTACCCATAATTGCAGGCTGCAAATGCTTATCCCTCTCTCTCTCTCTCCCCTATGCACTAGCTGTACACACCATCATGCACACACACTCGTTCACACACAGAACGCTAACCTCAGTAGATAAAATGGTTGCTGCTGAAGGATAGACCCACATTTTCTCACTGTCACACTTGGACACATTGCCACATTGAGACATGCACAAACACACAAACACACACACACCCTGAGGTTGATAATGAGGCTGGGGAAACATGATTTATGTTTTCATAGTGCGATCTAATTGATTTGATTAATCACATTCTTTCTTGACTAATTAAATTACCACAACAGATTACAGAATATTTGGCCACAAACATGCCCGGCAGCCATGTTGTTAGTTTTCAGAGTTAGATTATATGTTTCTGAAAAGCTGTGATCAATGAATTTTATGGCCAATAAAACATTCAAGATCCATTCCCAAAGCAGAGTGCGTGCTTTACAAAACATACACATGAGAATTCCCCACTACAATTGTCCCAGTAGTAAAGTATTTGCCAGTGTATTCAGCCGGTCAACTTGTATGATGCAATATGTTTTCGTGCAGATGGCTTAGATTGTGAAACCCCACATATGCTCATGATAATATGTAATATACACTGCATATTGCATAAATACTTCTCTACATTGCTCATCCTTGTTCTCTAAACATGCAGAATTGAAACATAGTGACCAAAAAAAAGATATGAAATGGTGCACAGCTCAGAGAATATTCAAATTTTCTCTTTTAAGAGCGTTGATTCTGTACATGCTGTCCTTTGACCCAGGTATAGATTTGTTGATCTGTCTTATCCAAGCTTAGGCTGCACTGTGTGGTTGAACAACTGAATAACAACTTATTTTAAAACTAAATGTCAGACGCTAAGGGGCCGAGCATGAACCTTCTTCAGGCAGCCAGCCTGTAGGCAGGGCAGAGGCCGAGCAGGAGCCTTCAGGCAGACGGCTTGTAAGCAGGGCAGACGTGCGGAGCTACTCAGGAGGGTAACCAGGAGGCCGGCAACATAGAGGTGTGAATACGATGAACTGTCTTTCAAATCTTTTCTTCGTTCAGACATCAAACACACACTTTCCCTGTGTCACCTATGGGCTAGTGGTGAGGATTCCTGAATCATCAGGGATCAATTTCTGCTGTAGGAAATTATGTTATGAAGAATCTCATATAAAGAATCATTTGAAAGTCACACAATTAACAGGAGATGAAAGATATTCAGTACTGATTTATTTTCCCCCAATGGTATTGTGTCTCTCCTCCCTCTGACACTGTGCTTTTTACTTCACTTTCAAGTGTAGCCATTCAGAACAGCAATAAACACATTTGATTTCCGACCTGGTTGGACAACACATTGTACTATTTATTTTCTAGCATAACCCAACCCTATGATATTCTGACTTTTTAGTATGAGGGACATTTCCTACAGTGCAATTCTATAATATCTAGACCCTCCCTGCCTTGTAAATGCCCCCGTTTGAAATGTAGGCTTTCTGTTAAGAATTTGTTCTCTCTAAACTCAAGTTGAGATACCCCTGATAATATCACTATGATATCATCCGGGTTATTTTCTCAGACTTGACAAAGCTCCCTTCAGAGCCACAGAAAACATTAGGCAACTCTATCCGCAGGCTGAGTAGCTATGATTATGGCGCTTTATTAGTAAAATAACACTGGTGTTTCTCAGACAGAGAAGGAAATGAGAGATATATTTGCTAACTATGCAAAAACACTACAAACCTTTGTGTTAAATTTTGACAAACAGAACAGAAGAGAGGCAACAAACAACAAAGATAACATGTAGAATTTTTTGTAAACCAACAACTCTGCAAGTGCATTATGTTTCACTCTTCCACCAGGACGCTGGACCACAATGCTATTTTCATCAATCTCACTCTTTTTTATGGTTGTTGGAAGTCATCAATATATTGACTAGGCTATAGGTGTGATTATGAAATGTCTTTTTGCCATGTTGAGTCTGCTGAGAGTTGGTGACTAAGATGGCCGTAGCACAGAAAATGGATAATACATTCTGTGCGAGCAGGATGGAGAAAAAATAAAAATAAAAGCCTGAGAAAAGGAAAAAGGGAAATACAAGGAGAGCGGGAGTTGTGAAGTTTAGAGGTACAGTGGGACCTTATAAAGTGAGCGAAAGAGTGTGAAGATAGAGCACATAAAAAGAGAGCGGGGGATAGGGAAGATTGGAAAAAAGAGCAAAGCCAAATAGAGGACAGAAATCTGGTCTGCAGAAAGAGGAGAGCAGCGAGATGAGAAGGAGAGGACGCAGGAAGGAAAGAGAGAAAGAGTGAGAGAGACAGACAGGGAAAGAGAAAGAGGGGTAGAGTAAAGAGGTCACGGAGTGGTTATGAAACCAACTCTGACCTAATCTGGCGTGTTTATGACTCTGTGTTTTCCTTTTTTTTCCAGGCACTGAGATGCAGGCTGGAATTAGACTGGGCGGTGGCTTAGGATGAGCTCAAAGAGAGGAGAGAGACAGGAGCATATTGTACTGTCCCTTTATTTTAAGCTCTGTACATTTGTGTGTGGCATAAGGTTGCGGTGGGGAGGTCAAGGTGGGTCACAAACAGCTTCATTCAGCCTGAATCACTGAAGTCCTGTAATCATTAACCGGTGAAATCAGTACAAACAATAGAGACGTGGTTTCGTACATTTCCATTATAGATGTCAGGATATAAAAGAGATGAAATCTATAAAGTTTTTTTGTTTGTGAGAGTAATTTAAAACCAAATCCACTTTTCTGAGTTGGTAAAGTAAATGTACAGTCACTTTATAACTCTTATCAACTAAATCGGGTCCCAGTCCATTGTGCTCACTGCAATGTAAGTTCTTTGCCTTTTTCCAGAGAAATGTCTGTCACGTTGTCTTCTTCTTCTGCAGTCTCAACTAGTTTCCAGACATTTACAATGTTGAATCAAGTGTTTGTGGTAAATCTGCATCCTCCCCAAGGCTCCGGGTTTTGTCTGCATTTTTTAAATACGTAATGGTAGGTGCATCCAAGCTAACACAGGGTGTTACAGTAAGTTGCCCTCTACTCCATTTGCCATTCATTCAATTGGATGTGTGCTTTGACGTATTGGGGGGTGCCAATGCTGACCGGCTCTAGCAAAACAACGTGCTGTTGCACCAGGTTCAACTATTGCCACAATACATTCACTTTGGAACTTGGACATGTCATTTGTACTGTTTTACTCTTCTACTCTTTACCTGGCGATCGTTGCAACGAAAGATAAAATGATTGACACCGATAACTTTCCACAGTTGTAAAATCAAGTTTTATAGTATTATAAACTGTGTTTTTGCATCTGACAAGCCTTCAAACGCATTAATCTCTTACTCAAACTGCACTTGCTGGATCATTTCATCATCTCAATGGTACCTGAAACAACACACCCCCATCAATGCAGCATTATTTTTAAACGCAGGCCTGTTTTCTGAATGAACGCCTACAAAGTGTAGAGGGTGTACACATTCAAAAGCCCTCTGAGGCAAATGTGTAATTTGTGATTTCTGCCGTAAATAAAATTGAATTGACTTGACTTAACTCTTTAAATGAATACATAATTGATGTTTTATCAATTTCGCTCTCCTGTCATTGCTCGTGCATTCTTTTGTGGTCTCAAGCTCTCGTTTAATACTCCAGCCATGCTTTACACTGAATTATAGATTTGACATTACATTCCAGTTGACCTGGCTGCTGCCACCCCACTTGGGTAGTGAGAAGTGCTGCTCTTCTGCTGGTTCATTGTTGCATACAAGGGGTACAAGAGAGTCAGTCGTCATCTTCTCATCGTAACTAAACCACAGACAATATGACACTAATACTCATTTAATATGCAAATCGTTGAATCCTACCTAAACATGTGCGAGTACGAACAACTCTCTCTCAAAGCTACTAGAACGTGACAGAAAAATATGCAAATCTGTGATGCTATCAGCGTCTCAAGAGTTTGTCCATTGACAGTTTAATAACAGCCTGTGAAATCTGTTGTGAATTTATCCCATTACAGAAAGAGCCTACAGATTTTTTGTAATACTGGGTACAATCAATATGTACATTAGTTGTGTGTGTGTTCATCATGGATGTGGCCCGGCCACATCTGTATTTCTAATAGAGAAATTTCAGGGGGTGGAGGGTGCAGGGGTGGCATGATGTGAATGCACGTGCACACACACACACACACACACACAGGTTGATGAAGGTTAATTTCAATTATCTTCTGATCTGACCAGAAAGATATGAACGTTCTGCTCGTTCAGAAGCAG
Source organism: Gadopsis marmoratus (assembly GCA_036023855.1). NCBI lineage: Eukaryota > Metazoa > Chordata > Actinopteri > Centrarchiformes > Percichthyidae > Gadopsis > Gadopsis marmoratus. The sequence goes on from JAVQJF010056759.1 coordinate 24,411, forward strand.
GTTTGGTAACAGAGACGTTCCTTCCCTTGTTCAAAAAAGCAAGAAATATTTCAAACAAGACAAAACTCTAAAAATTTTCAAACCGTCCAAAATGACTTTCTCACTAAGAAATAAACTCACTAAGGTCCCACGACAGATAGCCAATCACAGTTCAACATAATGGAGCATTTAGTACCTGTGGTGGCCAATCAGAATTCAGGGGCCACTCCCTGCCTGTGAACAACAAAGCATAACAGAAATATTTAAAGTATCTTCTCAACCAATGCTGTCAAGCACCCACAATTTCTCCAAAGTGCAAACTGACTGGTGAAATATTACTGTTTGAGCAGCTCTAGTTAAAAGCTGCTTATTATGATATATTATTAGAAACTACATTTTATTTCTGAGAACAGAAGTTGATCACAAACTGGTGATTGTGTGCTGTCTGATTGGAGCTTTGTAGTGATCAATACGATTGATACAACAGGGTTAATACCAGATAGAAACAATTTGTTTGAGCGTTTCCACCCAAATTGTGCTGATCTCATGATAGCGGTGTATGTTTTGGATGACATAAACCAGTTACATATCTGGAAACTCACCCTTGGCAAATGGTGCAGCATCTAGATGGACAAGTCACAGGTGATGGACCAGCTCCAGGAAGTGTTTCTTGATGACATCACAGACTGCAGCCCTGCAGGATGCCTTGTTTTTAGTGCTTAGGACTTGTACTTAATTTATGATAAAGTAGAATAACTCGATCGTTTGTAACTCAAACACCATAAACTCAGCCAGCCGAGCCAAGCCAATTATTTTCAGGTAATGAGGTCAGAGTTTAATTAAGAGGTGGAAGAGAATACAACAGAATAGAATAACTGCTATTGAAACATGCAAGGCATTTTTACCATGACTGCAAAGTCATCATAACATTGTGGTAAGTGGGTTATCGTAACAGTGACATATTTTGGAGAGGCACCAAATGTTCCCTGTCCATGAGTCATCACAACCTCTCATCACATTGTGATTATATCAGCTGAGGGATAATGCAAAGCCCGTGTAATTTAAACCCTGCGATGTGCCTTGTTTGTGAGCCACAATTCATTAATGAACTTGATAGTAGGGGAGTGTGTGTGTGTGTGTGTGTGTGTGTGTGTATGACCAAAAGAGAGAGAGAAACAGAGAAGCAGATTGAGAGAGAAATTCATGTGTGTGTGTGTGTGTAGCAGTTTCTGGGAACCAGCAGAGACGCTCACCAAGTCACCCAACTGTCTGGGAAAAGCCATAAACAGCGGCGTTTTAATGCTTGCGTGTGTGTTTGCTTCACGTTCTGGTGAACGAAGCCAAAACAGACAACACTTCTCCAGCTGCATTTCTTCAATACAACAGACCAGCATGTTGTACAAGAAGCCTGGTGGAAAATTCAGAGCTGTGTTCAATATTTCTCTGTTTTATTCCCAATTATAATATCAACCTGACATTCAGCTGACATTCAGTACAGTTTGATTAAATGTTTATAATATTTATTCGATGTGCGTACACTGCACACAATAGGCTGGCTGGAATTCATGTGTATCATGCGCTGTTTCCTTCAAGGAAAAGGCCAACTAACTACCTTCAGGTTTTCTCTCTTCTCCCTTACAGGGCCTCTTCAACCCCCTCCCCCTATTCTTACACACAAACACACTAAATCTCTCTCTCTCTCTCTCTCACACACATACACACACACACACACATTCCTACCCGCTCGGCTGAAACGGTATGTGAACAAACCACAGGCAGGGAGAGGTAGAGAAGGCCAGGCCTCCACTCTTACTGATTACTGCAGGAGAGAAGAGGAGAGAGGAGGCTGCTGCCAGCTCCTCTCACAATGACCCACACACACACACACACACACACACACACACACACGCATGTACCCACCACAAACATACATACACATACAAAGAGAAGGAATAAATCTCTCTCTCTGCTGGCTGCTACACTACGGTATGTACAAACGCAGACAACAGAACATGCCTGTTACCACACATAAAGAAAATCAGATGCTCACTCACAAAGATAGAATCAGAAGGACTGTTGACACACCCAGACACCCTTTCAGACCACACACAGACACGTACGTATACCTTTTGGTCATAAAATACTCACACAGTGCGACATACATTAATGCCTGCAGATCCCACTCGCTAACAAAGATTAACACTGACTCACCTTCCACACCTCTCCGCCCTCTTAAACTCCTATCCTATGCTATGCTAACGCTCCCATGTTTACAGAGCCATGCTCACACACTCCCGAGTGTAACACTCAAACCTACCGTACACTGTGCAAGCCATGTCACACACTGCCACACGACAGAGTGCAGGTTATGCTGTATGTTGCTATGCCAACAAATGCTGAACACACAGAATTTTTGTAGCCCCTTTTCCGCAATCCACATTTTGTTTTTTTCTTGTGTGTGTGTTTGTGTATATGTGTGTGTGCGTGTGATACTAAAACTGACATCATCAATCATTTTGTTACATTATTTATGAGATAAAGAGCCACGAGAAAAAATATAGATTTTTTTTATCCATTTTCCTAATTGTGGTATAGAATGAAAGATGCCACTTGAGAACCGCAGTAGTTTGAGATCACAAATCATGTACATTATGTCCATATACTTAGCTTTTTGAAATTTTATTTTCAACAGAAACAAAACAAAAATCAGATTGCTTCAGTTTTTCCCAATGAAGACGTCCTAACCTGCTCTGTGCTTCAGCAAACAGGCAAAACAACATGCCTCTTGCTTGGCTCTATTTTTGCGGAATTTCGGGCACTTGCTCCACCTCCAACGTATTTTCATTGGTCAAAACCGATGCTGACATGCTTGGTGTTTCTGTTTTCCCTCCAGTCAGCAGTCAACATGGAAAAAATCTCTTCCCCTCCTCATGCTGCAACATCTGCCAGAGTTCGCTCGCCCTCTGTTAGGAAGAGGTGTAAGACGCCACGCTAGCATCTCTGTTGGGGATGTCCTTACCATGCTAACATGCTCACGATGACAATGCTAACATCCTGATGTTTAGCAGGTATAATGTTTGCATGTTAGTTGAACATGTTGGTACTTAATTAACACCATGCACACAAAGTGCAGCAAAGGTGGGTGGGTCAACGTCGTTACTTTTGGACAAATGAAAATCTTGAACCTGATGATAGCACTAGATGAAAAGTCAGGGGATAACCAACATCATTAAGGGTCATCCTCTGTGCACATTAAACATCTGCACCAAATTTCATGGCAAGCCATTCAAAGGCTGTTGAGACATTTCACAAAAAAATAAAAATGTCAACCTCGTGCTGGTGTTGGAGGAAAAAGTCTCACCAACACGTTATGGCAAACCAGTTGTTAAGATGTTTCAGTCTGGACCAAAGTGCCATCCCAAGATATCACTATTACTTTAGCACACAAACACACAAGGACCCACTCCACATGTGATACATTATGTGTGTGACGATTAATGCGTTGCATATATCAGGTTGTGTCAAAACATTGGCTCTGTGCTCTCTGGATGGTTTCTGTTTACTGTACTGGCACAATAACAGGTGCCAAAGTGCACACACAGATTTGTACTATATACTTGTGAGGGCCGCTAAAGATGTAATTCATTAGCATGTCCCAACCATCACGCTAACCTTAACATAAACCTAATTCAAATTTGACCCTAAAACCAAGCCTTAGAAAAAAGGTTGGTCTCTACAAAGATTGAATTACAAGAGCACACACATGCACACAGACATACTGTATTTCTCCTGTTACTGGCCAAGATCACTGATGTAAAATGGATAGCAAAATGCCCTCTCTAACATTCACGTGTCCCAGTAAAACATCTGCTCCAGATAGGTTTTCCCTCCACCCAATGACCTGATCAGACCCAAAAACAGAACTCCTTCTTCGTTGGTTTTATGTCTCCATGGGTTTTCCATGTCTACATTGTAGCTCTAATGTAGCTGTATGAGCTGTGTGCCAAAATCAAAGCCAGGTCCCCCTTTCCTACAGGCACCAGGATCTGTCTGTCTCTCTGTTTTAGTGGCTCTCCTCTTCTCTACGTCTGCTTTTATATATTATGTGTGTTTCTAATTGTGCGATAAAATAACTATTTCAACCCAAGACAAGACTTCACCTGCAGTCATGAATACAGACTGGGATTTGCAGAGATGGAAAATTGATGAGGAAAAATGCGAAATTAAAGAGCTAAATATCCAGCGTCGTCTGCAGCTCTGCGTGTTTTGTGTTGATGGGCGGAGGTGGGCTGGAGCTTCGTTCAGGGTAATGTGGCTCTGAAAAAATAATCTATCTCTACTCTTGCTTTCCTATCGCTCATGCATGCCGCCATTTGCATGTATATTGCAGACATAGAAATGCATATGGTTGAGAGGTTCCTAAACTCCCAAACCAGCATCTATCTTTCTTTTTCTTTCTCTCTCGTTCACTCGGCTCCACATCACCTCATCCCAACCAATCTTAAAATCTTTGCAAAATCTCGCCACCGCCATCTTTTACTCGCCTTTTGTCTGAAATATATTAACATACTTCTCTTCTCCTCGTCATCTTTCTTTCTTGCTTGCTTAATTTCTCTTTCTTTTGCTCTTGTAGTGCAGATTTTATTGTGAGCCTTGTTCTCTTTTTATTAGCTGTCTAGAAAGCGTGACATTTATATGAACTGCTCTTGGAGTTTCTCTTGCCTATTGTCTATCAGTGGAGCTGCAGACCCCTCAGCGCCATGTTTCCTCACGGGGTCAGCTCTTGCCCTCTGTCCCATTCATAATTCTCATATCAGCCAGCAATGAAACTTCATATCATATCAACGATCCATGCCTTTTAATAACACGGGAAATTGCTGGTCTAGGTAGCCGCTTGCAATGAATATTCTGGCTGGATTCATTAAATCAGAAGAAATAATGGAGAGGAAAGTATCTTGTTAGCTATTGTTTTATGAAAATATTAAATCTGTCATTTGCTCATGTCTCCAGGTACGTTTTGTCTACAGCAAAAATGCCTTCATATAATTTCGCTCGCTTTCTCACGTACTCACACAAACAAACACTGCTACATGTGCAACACACTGATGATGAGTGTACTGGAGCCTCTAATGACCACAGAACATTTCTGCTGAACAACTGCTAAGTCTTCTCATGAGAGCAACCTGGAAACTGAACCTACTGCGTGTGTGTTTGTGTGTGTGTGCTAGGCACATGCGCACATGCTCGCATTAACAGATGCAGCTCCTGACTGATCTGTTTAAAGACACACCAGCCACTCTGATTACCGTCTCCATAGCCAGCCATAAATAATGAGATTTAGCTCAATTAGGATCCTCTTGAGGTGTAAAACAAGTGGAGAGGCTACAGTTAGCCTCCAGTAATCCACACAGCTCCTGCTCGGCCTGCTAGTGGATTACAACCCCAGGGTCACTGTTTATTCTTTACGTAAACTAGCTGCTGTGTGCAGCACTTGGGCTGTGGGACAGAGCCGAGCAGAGCAGACACCTCCTGGCCCGATAGCATCTGATCTCTCAGCTACTTGACGAACAACAGGACACTCCGGCTTCCACCTTCCCCCAGCAGCAGTACCATCACCACCAATACGCCATCCATCTTCCAGCTCTTTACTCTGGATCTCTATCTTCACTGCTCAGACATGGGGACTGGAAGGGCAATTCAGTCTCAGTCATATCTGCTGAGAAATGGTGAAGCCGCTGCCGCCGCCTTATACGGTGGGTGGTGGGTCACAGGCCACATGTGTGTAACACCACACAGGAAACCCCACACATGAAAGAAGACCTTTAAAATTGTGATCGACTTTGCAAAGACTATTTAACCAGTGCATTTAGTAGATTAAAGTCATATACAAGTTCACTGTTTTAGATTTCTGATGTGATATTGACCAGTTTAATTTAAGCACCCCCATTTCTGTACAAGTCTGAAAATAATGGTTACTGTTCTTGAACCGTTTGGATTACAGTCGTGATCCTGAAAGGTAGGTATGAGGAGTTTACTATAAAAAATTCTGAATTCGTGTGAGTGTTACTGGACCAAATTTACAGTGGCACAAATATGTTAAAGGATATTTTAACAGGCTGTGTACTTCCAAATATATAGTTTGTCAAGGTTGAGCATGGATTCAACTGGATTTCATCCCAAATAAGGCAACAAACCTGTTAAGGTTGAGATTGCTCCGACTGGTCCGAGGCTCGATTGGGAGGTTTAATGTTCTTTGTACAGTGTGTACTCGTACTGTAACTAAACATCAAGCTAAACCATTTCCAATGAAGACGAGAGACGTAGTAAGTTCGACCATTTACTATTTCCTCTTCATCAACAAGTAGAACGTGTGTGGTAAAAACTGTAAACAAACAACACAAAGAAGTCTGCATGTGATCCCAACCATAGCTTACATTGTACACATCTGCAATCCAAATTCCCCAAACAGCTTCTAAACACGATACAGCTTATAAACACGATACGGACGGCGGAGTCCTTAAAAATCCGTAATAAAAACGCTAGAAAAACACATAGACGGAACAACTCCAAGTGATTATGTGAACGAAAAAGGAGAGAGAGGAAGAGGAAAGAATCAGGTTGAAGGATCAATTTTTAAACATTACTTTAAATTTAGCTTTCCAGGTTTTACTTTTCTTAACTGTTTTTTCTGTTTTCTTATAAATGTGATGTTTCCGATTTCTTGCACTTTTTACTGTTTTTTATTGT
>JAVQJF010056767.1:0-16658 GCA_036023855.1 Gadopsis marmoratus
CAAACTCTACATTCTGTATCAATCTGTCTCTTTTTAACGTCAGCTGACATGTTTGGGCGCCAACAGCTGACTCGCGTGTAAACAGCTGTTCGCCAAAACACGGTGACGGCGCAAACGGCCGCAGCCACGCCCACAAGCGCGGACGGACGTACATTTGAAAAGACGGCAGACGCCTTCAAAATAAAAGCAACGCTCAGTTGTGTTGCGTGAATGATGAACACTTTTTTGATTGATTGCTAATTTACCATCGACCTGCCGCGGGCCGGTCAGGGACAGCCAAAGGGCCGGATGTGGCCCGCGGGCCAGTCAGGGACAGCCAAAGGGCCGGATGTGGCCCGCGGGCCGCACAATGCCCAGGTCTGCTCTATAAGCACGTCAGTCCGCCTCCCCCCTAAGGCTCAAAGGCCATTTCTGCTAGTACACCAACGTCTATGTTTCCATCCAAACTTCAAGTATTTAGACACATGCTGGTGTTAGACCTGTTGGTGGCACTAGAGGAAAACTCAGAGGATCATTAAAGTCATTAGGATCCATCCGTAGGGGGACAATGCCTCTAATCGTGGTTGAGATATTCCAACAGATAGCTGTGAAGACATTTCTTGCAAAACCCAAAATTTGAACCTCAAGGTGGCACCAGAGGAAAGGTCAGGGAACCATCCAAGGCATTCCGAGTCATCCTCTGGGAGCCATGGATGCTTGTACAGGTTTCCATGACAATCCCTCCTATAGTGGATGAAACAGCTGATTGTCGTCCCTCGAGCCGTGATGCCAACGTGGCTGAAAATGTTGGCAAAACAACTGTAAATAACACAGTATTAGGAAGTTCAGAGCTGACTGGATATTTGAGCAACGCAACGCCGTCACATCCTGTTGACATTCAAGGTAACGGGGTTTGCCATATTTTGAGGTTTTGCCCCACGTCTGTATTAATGTTAACAGGGAAGCACCTTCTTTGGTGATATATTTTTCTTATTTTCTCATAGAATTTAAATATGTCAGATGCAAAGGAACATTATTGCAAAATATTGATTATCAACGAGGACAATACAAACATATCGACGTGTGTGTGCAATGACACACATCTACCACAGATTGTATCATGGATGTGAATGTGTAGTAAGCCCTGAGCGTTTATTGGCATTGGGAGGACAAACACATTAGTATGGAGAGGATGGAGGACACGAGCTATTCTGTCTCACTATCTGCTTCGGGTATAGAAAAAACCCCAAATACTGGCTTTTTCTTCAATTACCTCTTCCACTAAATCCAGTCTGACTGAAATTGACATAAAAGCTTGCTCCATATCTTCTCTCATGTAAACGTTAATACTGAGGAGTAAAGCGAGGCACTCAGCCTTGCTGAGGTTCAATTGGTCTGACTAAACCAATTGATCTGAGCTGAGGGGGGTAGCAGCAGCCGCTGGACTCGCGCGGTCATGCTTACCTAAGCAGGAAGATTCAAAGTAATAGAGACTGCCGACACGTCAGAAAGGATCACGCACGAGCCATCGCAACAGTATACATACATCCGCATACTGTATAATGTAGCTCTGAGTTATTACGTCGTCTGCTGAGAAGGAGCTTTTCACTTTACAACAGAGAAGGTTGATAAAATAAAACCCGGGCTTTTCCCTCCTGATCTATGACGCCTTTTAGCCTCTTTTAGTTCACTGGGTTTTGTGGCCCACAATCTCCACTCGCATCAACGTCATTTCCAGCAGCTGTTTTTATGAAAAAAAAAGCTCTGATAAGCCGAATGTACACCACCAGCTCAGCACCACGCGGCAGACAGACACAGTTAGAGACTAAACAACAGCTAAATCCACCTGACAACAATAACAATAGGTTTTGACCTCCAAACCCTTCCTGCCATGCATCCATGTCGCACGCACACTGCGTCTGCAAACGTCTGGAGGTCAACGTTGTTGTGGTGTTTCCACACTGCTGATCACAGAGATCAACAGATATCTTAGAATTACATTGACCCATATATTTAAATTAAAGATGGATTGAAATGGAAATATTCTAGATGTCTTAATACATATTTCCCCAAAATTAACCCTGCCGTGTGCGGTGTCTTCCCGAAACTTTGGGTTCTGGATAGGAATTTGAGTTTGCTGATTTAAGGAATGTTTGTTATAATGGGTCGACAAAGGTTCTGTGAGCGTGAGCAGGTATTCAGCTGAGACACAAAACTGCAAGATCACGCTGCCAGTCCTCCAGACTGTGGATGCCTTCTGAAAACGAATGAAGCTCTACGCACCCCCTTGTGTCCCTGAGAGGTACTTCCCTATTAAGACATACTGTCCATTGACCCCTACAGCCTGCACATGCACACATAAAAATATACACCTACCTACCTTTCAAATTAGGGTACAACATATTTGGTACACCAAATATTTGGTATAATGCCCCCTGCAGCCTCACACTTGACATAGAGTTAATTCAACACCACTCTTTGTATGTAAAAGGTACGAACCATCCCTCGTACACTCTGAAGCAGGGGAGGGTGCCTTCTGTATTTATGCCCCAAGTAGATGGAATGCCCTGTCTGAGGACCTGAAAGAGGCCCCCACACTGATCACCTTACCTTTCACCACAGTCTATGATGAAGTTCTTAGTGTGTGTGGGTGAGCGTGTCTTACTCATGTTGCAGGGAGATAAATCTGTTTACAAAGTGACACTGGGGGGACCTGCCTTTCTTTTGGGGATAAAATGCAAGTCCCCATAAGGTAAATCATTACATTTTAGTGTGACGACTTGGTTTAAGGTCAGGGTAGGTGTACGTTTAGGTTAAGGGTAGGTTATTAATGTAAGTCAATGTATTGTCCTCTGAAGTCATGGAAACATGACTCTTTGTGAGTTTTGACATTTGTATATTCTGCAGTGATTCTTTGTATAATGACAGTAACACCTGTTCATATGTATATTTATTTTCTGCACTTGTATGATTGTACTGTAACTGTATTGTCTCTTTATGTAAAGTGCATTGTGTTGTCCTGTGTACGAAATATCTTATATGAATACAGTTTGCCTTCACTCCGATACGCTGTGAAAACAATTACAGTTGACTTTGACACTGTGCTGTTAGCATGCATGTCATATTCAGACACAAGTTGGGTTTCGGAGACACTCTTTCATTCCAGGGATTAAGGAAAAGCAAACAAGCACAGATTCAACTAATTCCTTGGCAGCAGTAAAAAGGTTTATGCACTACTCACAATCTGACTGTACACATGGAGAGTAATAATTATAATAACACAATGAAAATCTTTAAGGTAATCATTATGTTTTTTCTACAATTCCATGCTGCAGACCCAAACCAACCAACGTTTCTACTAACACGTATTGTGTGTGTATCACAGCCTGATTGAGCTTCTTCCTCTGCGCCACAGAGCTCCACTGTTGTCCAAAAACTCACACATCAAAGAGCCACACTGGTGTTCCTTCATTACCATGCACACACACACACACACACACACACACTGTAGTTTATTTGGACTCAATCCAACACACACACTCCTGCTGCTCCAAATACTCACTAGAGCACCAAATGTGGATTTATCCGCCGCTGAAAATAGTCCCCAAAAAATGCACTATGTCCTCTTGTTTGTTTGATTAAAAACTATATTGAGCAACGAAATGCCTTTTTTTTAAATGACACTTTATATTTGTGAGCCAGTTTTTTTTTTGTAGGAACCAATGGACTCGGAGCTGAGAGTCACAGACAGAGTACAGAAGTCAGAAGATATTGAAAAACAGACTAACGTGCTGTTGGTTTTGGGATTTGCCGACGATAACAACATATTAAAAACAATACCAGCCTTGTCCTTTAACTAACAATAATGTGGAAAAGAACACAAGTTCACGTCGGTTCCCGGGATTACTTGACCAAGTAAACCGCTCCGTCTTATCGGAGGAGTGCAGTAACTGAATTTACCACACAGTGAGAGCCAGAATCTTCTCAGCGACCTCCTCTCTCTTCATCGCTCTTGATCCTCCTCCTCCACCGCGGCTGCCGTCTTCACCTGAGGGGAATAACTCAGAGGATCAACATAATCACAAGTCAAACACCATGTGTCATTTTCAGTTGCACAGTGGAAATTGTCACTGCTTCCCCCACACTGAATAGTGCTGCTGGCATTTACCATTACAGTCTCATCAGTCTGTGTACTATTGGTTTAGTACATCAAAGCTAATTCATGTTTACACTGTGGCTGTAATTAAGCAGACTGTAATTTTAAGTGAGTATTGCACCAGCCGTCTTCGACAGACTGATAGCTCACACTGTATATATGTAGTGTTATAGCATATTATAGACCATCTTAGAAACGTTTTCATGAGAATGTTCATGTCTTCCATTACAAGCTGCTCTATATTCAGTCCCCTTACTGCTGTTTTCAAAGGACAGCATAATGTTTTTTTCTCTTAAAAAATATTAAAATGATTTTCAATCGCTTCAAGAGACAATAAAAGAAAAAAGCTTTGAGAATATCTAGTGAATTAAGTGCATTGTGTGTCAAATCACAAGACTGCTTAGATGGTATCGAAGCCCAATTCTGCCAGAAAAAGAAAAGAAAAGATCAAATATTCTTAATAACAAAAACATTTTTCTTGCTAAAGAAAAAGATATATAAGATCGGAAACGGCAAAGTGTACTTGTTCTAATAGGTTTACACTTCTATGACTTCATCAGAGCCAATTTGGGCAAAGACATGAGGAAAACAACATATAAACCAGCTGCGTCCATCAGGTCCAACAGATGAGAGGAAACATGACAAGTTCAGTTCTTCATTTAAGCCAAAATGCTCCACTGTGTTAAGAGTGAATCCACAATATGCCTCCACCTCTGAGAGAATGACATGTTTTCTAGAATTCAGAATGCAACAGAACTGACCTCTGCATAAAGCAGAGCAATGGCATAATCCCTGTTTTGTGTTCGGATATATGCAAACCTTTAAAGCTCTGTCAGTTTGTTCAACATAAACCAGACCACAGGGACATTTCAGCATGGAGACAAACCGCAACAGTACTGACGTTTCTGCGCAGTCTCAGAAATTGGCCAGTTGGAGCTGTTTTGGGTGATTACTCTCAGCTTTGAGAAGCGTGTTTCTGCTTAAGGGTTTGTGATCAATTGTAGTCTCAGTGGTGCAATTGTTTTCCTCGTAAAGTGTTAAGTCTAGAAAGTGAAGGTTAGGTTAGGTTTAGGGTTAGGGGTTAAGGTTTGATGCTGGACAACAATGTGTCATCGGGTGAGTAAATACTGAAGGGAAATCCACTCACAACACACTTCAAAACACATTTTTGTCCAAGAATGCGTTCTGAAACATATAAATTCTACTTTATTATGGAACAGCATGAAAGACGTGTGTCAGAAAGTGACAACATGCATTGAAAAGGTGTTTCTATATTATCAGAACATGGCTGACTGACTTCTGTGTTAACTGTTCATCTTAGACACGTTCATATGTAGCACGTCCATGTTTGTAGTCAGTAGTGAAGTAAAAACTACACCGCTGCTGTGAAACCGGAAGGCGTAACACTGCGTCCACTAATAACGCGGTTCAAAGTTCACGTGGGGCGCCCGACTGCGCATGCGTGCGCCACAACGCCAACACACTGGCTGTACCAGCTGGGGAACGTCGGGAAATTATTACCATGGCGACGTTTTAATGATAGGAATGGGTTGTTAACGCGGCATTTCTTTTTTTTTCTTTTTTTATACGTTTGAAAGTCTACGCGGGGAGTAAATCACACAGGAGCCGGAGGGACACCATGACCGCCAACGAGGACCAGGAGGTACGAACGAGTGACGACGCAGCAGTAAGCTAGCTGCCGTTAGCGGCTAAGCTACTGGCTGGCAGCAGCGCGACATGTCGGCTTTATGTTCAGCGTGCGACATCCCAGAGTGTCAGCTGCCTCTGATGAAAGTGAAGTGAGGAAAGTGCTTCTGCCGAGTGACGTGTGTTGGCGTGCAGGGTGCGGGTGAATGTGCGTGTCCGAGAGTCAAGTCGGTGTAGCGCGTTATCCGTCACACAGCAACGCGAAGCCGTCTATCTACGTGCACACTTTAAAAGCCGAGGTCACCGTTATGTCGTGAAAGGTCTTGAGTCATCATGGTTCTGTGTCAGGCTTCATTCACCATGTTTGTGAGTGAAGCTGCTGTTGATGTTAAAGCCCTGACTGACCTCCCTCACGTCTCCAATCACAGATGGAGTTGGAGGCTCTTCGCTCCATCTATGAGGGAGATGACTGTTTCAAGGAAATCAGCCCAGTGTCCTTTCAGTTCAGGGTGAGTACCGTCCATAAAAGCAAGAACCCCCCCCCCATGCACACTTTTAGGATTAACTCTGGAGCAGCACCTCGTCTCACCTTCTGTTTGAACGTTATGCAACAGATAGGAGACCTGAAGGACACCAACGCGTTCATCCTGGACGTGACGTGGCCAGCGGCGTACCCTGAGGCGGCCCCGCAAATCTCCCTTGATGCCTTTTTCAACAACAGACTGTAAGTTGCAAGCACACCGCTTAAACTGTGTGACTGTGCGTCAGTTAACAGGTATCGTTTTAAGGCGTATCAATGCTGTCATCTGTTGACACCCCAATGCATTTGAATGTAGGGAATTTGAGTTAAGGAGTTTTATTTTTTAGAATTACTCCGATAGGATCCGTTTTTGTTCTGCGCAGTCGAATCGGGACTTTAGAAACACTGTGCTCGTGGGTCCTGTTGTTGGACACGTACTTGATGTGGTGGTCGTGTTATTTCTTTCCTTTATGTTGGTGTAATAACAGCTCTGCAGAGACAAAGCAGCACATCCTGTCGAAGCTGGAGGAGCAGGTGGAGGTTAACCTGGGCACCGCGATGATGTATACTCTGTTCGAGTGGGCCAAGGAGAACCAGGAGGCCCTCATGGAGAACCACAAGCTAGTGGTCACTGCTGTGGTCAGTATATTTCTCTAATGGTGCCTTCAAATGTGGCAGTGTTGACGTAAAGAGTCCACATGAACCTCTCGGGGTGTTCACAACCTCCGACCTGGAGCCTCCGAGTTCAGGCGTTGTTACAAGACATTTTCAGAATGCATTAATTTTTCAGTGCATATTATATTGTAGTGTTATTCTTATAGAGTTTTTCTTCCTAATTTTATAACATGTCTGAGGAAAATGTTGATATAAATTATAAAAAATTTCTTGGAATGAAGCAAAGAGTGTCGGGAGAACGAAGGAGTGTTTTGGCGTCCGTGTTCTCACGACTTACCACTTGAATGGCAAATCATATCATGTACATGACTTCCCATGTCGTAACCACGAGCTCAGAAGGTCCATTTGAAGGCAGCATTAATACATCAGTACTTTCAGTACTTTGTCTTGGGTCCATGTTTGGCACTTAGTGGTATTTCTGCGCTGCACAGCCCTCTTGACAGTCGAGCACTGTGTGGCGACATCTTCTTTGAAGTGCTTGGGCAAAATAACTGTTGATTATTTTGCGTTGTTGCAGGCGTTGACATCCAGCAGTGAGGTGACAACCAGCACCTCAACCGCCAAGAAGAGGGAGAAGAAGGAGCAGCTGACTAAAGCTCAGAAGAGGAGGATCATCAGCAGGACGGGTACATCAGTTGCACTGTCCACAGTATAATCGTCTTCCATTTTAAAAGAGCAAACGCCATACATTTCTACATTAAAACCTTCCTTCCAGACAGCCATTGCACTCCATTAATTTCGCTATGTTGTAGAGATGTCCCGAGCCAAGCCTTCGGGTTGGTATCGGAGCCGATCCGGTGATGTTTTAATGGATTAGTATTGGCTAAAATACCTAAAAGGTTCTATGATGTCGGAAAAGTGTCTTTGTGAAACCTGCAGGCTGCCTGAGGATACACACAGTGGTTAGTTATGACTGCAGCCTGTGTTTTAAAGGCCGCAGTGATTGTGGCTTTAGTCAGCAGATAACCGTGTGAAACATAATGATTTCTGCTTTCAGATAACAAAGGGGAACTGCCGAGAGGTTGGAACTGGGTTGACGTTATCAAAGTAGGTGCATTTTACCTTCTCTGCACAAGATGGCGCGTTAATCAGCTTTAAGCCTGCAGGGCCCGTCAGCATTAACCTTTACATATTCTTTTGTCTTCCTCTCCATCACCACTTCCTGATCCTCCAGCATGTAAGCGAGCAACCACCTCACTGAATTAATTTTTTAAGCTCCTTCACACACCGCCGTGTCTCACTGTTTCCTTCGGTTTGTCTGTTGCAGCTGAGTAAAACGGGAGGAAAGGAGGATGATTAGGCCCGAGGGCAGGGATCCGGTGCTGCTTTACACGAGGAAGTGCAGTGAAGTCTGAGCTCGCTGCAGCCTGCTGATGCTGCTACCACTGTTTAGATACCGTCACGTCCTTCAACTTTCGACATTCAACACTCAGCATGGCTGCTTCCACCCTGAGAACCAAAGCGGGCCGGAGAGCGGTGGCCTTCAGGACCCGCGCACACGTCCAGCTAAACAGATACTTTGAGCTGGGGATCATTAGAAGCCCTTGCTGTGATTTATGTGTTTGTGAAATGCAGCCGGGTGCAGAGGGAAGGCATCATCAGAATTTGTTCATCATACACAGTTGGCACGCTAATATTCATCCATCAGGGTGCAGTGTGCTTGAGATGGTCACTGCTGTGTTTTCAGTCTGTGAGATTAGGCCCAGCTGCCAGGCACTGGACCCATAACTGTCGGGTTGTGGTTCTAAACGGATGTGTCAAAGTGTCACAGAGCATCCTGCTGTTACTCTAACGCCCCATGTGACTTCGTGAAAGCAGATGAGCTTTTAATAACACACAAAATGTTTCTCTTGGTTTGAGAGTTTCTTTTTCCCTATGAAGTGAAAAACATTTTATATATTAATAAAACCATGTTTGGTCTACTGCTTGTCTTATAATGTGATGTGATGAATTCAGTGCTTTATTCATGTGAAAATGAGCGTCTGCTGCAGCATCTTTGTGTATGAACATAGTTCCCATCATCAGCTGCAAACATCCCTATAAACACATGGGTGCACATTGACATCTGTCTTAACTCTAAAACCCAATTCACCAGTTCTTTGACCACTTTTCAGCTACATTATGGTCTAAATTTCTTGGCAAGTGTGACGGTACAAAATGGTACCTGAGTTACAAAGGAAGTGGAATACAACAAGTATTTTGGTGCCTGTTGCTACACTGATGTCAGATCCTCTTAATATTCTGGTCAGTTGGGAGTTGAGATATCTGGTAGTGAGCGTACAAATGACCTAAGAATTTCTGAAATCCTGGCTACGGACCAGAAAAACTACAAAGATTGTTGCAATGTGACTTTCATTCTAAAAGTCTAGATGGTGGCAGTTCAGCATGAAATGTCCTGTATTAGTCAAAAAAGCTGCCGAAAGACGCCACATGTAGGAGAACAGCTGATGTTGACCACAGCTCAAAACATAATTACATACTTAGTTGTATGAAGTTGAGCTCTTTAAACACGTTCAATAAGCAGGCAGAGAAGTGTGCCTGCACTTTGGTGATTTCCCCACAAGAGGGCGGACTATGGCGCCATGCTGTGGACGGCAGCAGCCTCGGAGGGACTCTTCAGTTGCAGAGACATATTTGAGCTTCAGCAGAACTTCAACACCTGGGTTGATCATGGAAATTGAAATAATTTCTGGATGTTGTGTATTTGCTTTACTTGCCTTTAGTTAACTTTTTGAGAGACTGACTGGTCAGTCTGAAAAGTAAATCAGAATAATGCAGAGTAGTAGTTTGCGGCTTGGATGGAAATCAGATCTGTATATACATAATGCTGCCAAGAGTCGTGGATTTAAATATATTTATAAATAGTTTTGAATATTGAAACTAATTGAAAAGTCCTTAACTTGGCTTTCCAGGCATTTGAACAACCACCAAAATGGAACGTTGACTCAGAAATGAAGGTAACATTTAAGATAACCCTTCTGATGATGTCTAGCTGCCACGTCTACTTTGTCTAGCACTTGAAGAAAACACAGTTACGCTTTTGTTAGGATATTATATTATTATACAAATACCTCCGACCAATCAGACCACTGGGAAAATGGACTGATATTGAGTTGACATGGAATTACCATTTCAGTACTCCACTCATGGTCTGATGATGTTGCGTTTGACTGGCCTATAATTCTAATTACAGCTCTGCCTCTTTAATGTTAACAAGCTCCAAAGCTGGATTTGGAAAACCCAGGGTTAACTGTGCCAGCTGACAGCCAGCTTTGTTAGGCCTCGTGAAGCCAGGCAGCTCAGAGAGAGCCAGACTAAGCTGAACTTGCTTTGTGATGGTCCTGGCAGAAAGCTACGCTACTGACAGCGTTAGAAAAAATAAAGTCAAACGTCATATGAAATGCCTACATTTAGATTTACAGAAAGCAGTGTGAACCATAATATATTCCACAAATCCACTAGAATTGAGCATAAATAAAATAATCATTTTAATGAATGATATTCTACTGAACACAGCATTTCTAATTCTTAGGTTAGCACTATAATGGAAGGATGATGATGATGACATGGCAAAATGTGATGAGCAGGTAAATCATGATGTGTTGCAGTAGCTGCTGTTGTAATTAAAGGTGGAATGCAGGGAATGTTATCTCGATGTTTTCAGGTCCTTACGTCTTCCCCCTGACTCTGACATTTAGCACTTTTACACAGTGATGAGAATTAAATATGGTGGAAACACCGAGCACCTTTTCAAGGATAGTTCTCGCCAGGACACGTGAACTTTGGTATCAGGATCCGCACTTTGAGGTAGCACACAGTCCATGTTTGTATTTCGGTGTCATCCTCCTTTGATGGAGTCTGGCTCCCTCTGCTGGCAGGCATGCTGTGCTGCTCCGTCAGAGCTTCGTCTGCCGACCAATCAGAGTGGAGGACGGCCTCTACAGCAGCACTGATGTGGTGCTCGCCCTCAGAGTACATGTGTTCAGTGGGTTGGGAATGACTGAACTAACCATAATCAGTCATGTTTGTCCTCCCAGACTCGCTACATGACTCTGGTTTGCCAGCAACAGTGGGGACGGAGTGGCTACAGCAACTAGGAGTCTGGAGGACAAACCTCAGAAGCTCCAAGAAATGTTTCCGATGCTACAGACAAATACTAAAGTGCATCAGAGGAAGGATTACAGTGAGAAAAATAACCAAACACAGATAACATGGGCAGCTTTTCCCCGCTGGAGAGGCTGAGAGAAGAGCAGGAACTGAGGGCCGACAGGATGTGGCCCCTGGAGCGGTTTGGAGGAATCTCTTTGAACCTGACATTCAATGGACATTTTGTCAGTGAGACTTTGTGTTTGATTTGAATTTTCCATCTTAAAAAAAAAGTCTTTAAAAGTATTAAATCGGTTTAGCAAAAACTAAGACCCTTGAACAGTATTAAAACGTCTTAATTGGCATTTTACAAGGTATTTATTTTGGTGCATATATTCAGACAGACTGCCTGTGATTTAATATCATTTATGGAAAATGTTGTATTTCTTTGGCCCAACAGAAATGTTAATGTTTGTTAATGTGAGTATGTGCCTGTTGTTACGTTTAATAAACCTTGCTCTTGGGTTAGTCTGGTATAGAAGTGTAAATGTAAGGTGTGTTACTGATAAGCAGTTCCACCTGCTGAAATGTTGAAAAGACCTTTAAAAGGTCTGGAATTTAACTTCAGGATTCCTGCAGATACCCTGAGTGGACTTTCAGACTGCTGTGTGACACAAGTCTCATTCCAAAACATCACTTTATGATACATTATCCGAGGATGATGCTTTTGTTTGGACCGCTGTCCAAACTCTGGTGCGTCCGATTTGAAGCCGAGTTCAATCAGTTTAAAAGACGAGCACATGCAGTTTGAAACTTCAAAAAAAGTGTCAAAGACATTTTAAACATCAGATTCAACAGATGCATCACTGAAACCATAACGATCATCTGTCTGAGAAAATATATGTGACGAGTGTGACCAATTAGCTGTTATATGTTGTTTTGGACATGATTAATATGAATAGATATTGTAAAATTAATTGTGTTTTTGGGGTTGTGGACATTTTAACAATCCAAAGGAGTTTTTACAAAGCAGAGTTTGGAAGTTACCCAGATAATGGTTATCCAGACTGGGAAACGTTAGCTATTTTGCGATAATCACGTCGGTCCTTAAAACAAAAATGGTCTCAACATATGAATGTGGTCATTCATACTGATAATTTGTTTAAATTTAATTAGCTTCTTTTTAATTTAGAAGGTACTGGACATTGTGTGTTCTGACAATCTGCAAATGATTTTACATGATTTGTTTGTGTGAAAGTCAAAAATGTAATAAAATTACAATCGCATTAATCCATCGAAGCATCTTTTAACTTCTTTGTGTCAAAACAACACAAGTTTGGTTTTAATTAGTCATTTGATGTTATAAAAATGGGGTGTCAACTCATGATTGACAGTCTCTCTCATATACATATATATCTATATCTATATATCTAGAAATATAAATATAAATATAAATAAATACACACACCAACATTGCCAATCCAGAGGCCCGCTGCTAATGTGGCAAAAAGAATATTAATGTTGAACAGTGATAAACCATCGTGGCAGACAGCACCGACTGGATTCAGGCTGAACAGAAACCTGGTTATATACTTAACGTCACAGGAGAAAAGATAACTAAACGGTAACTGAATGACTATACTTTGTTTTTAATGAATATAAAAAGAAATGTACACAATAGTGAACCAGTGAAAACATTAAGTCCACAAACATGACGTCCGATTCCAGTGTCCCATCAACAATCATCTCCTCAATTAAATATCAATCTCTTGTAAACATATTACATTGGTAGGTTATCCTCCATTCTCCAAGCCATATAGGGACCGACGCTCGTTTCAAATAACCCGAGTACAATTAAGAAAGATAAAACAGGGAAAAAGATTGTTTGGTCAAAACCTAAGAAAATAATGACCATTAGCAGGAATACCTAATTGTTATTAGGACCAAGTCCAGAATGAAAAGGGATAGTGACCCAAAAGATTAATTTTTCCTCATAATTCAAAATAAAAATGATAAGTCTCACAAAAAAAAAAAAAAAAAGCAAGAACACTTGAGGAAGATGGCAGCTTCAAGCTGATGATTCTTGCGGCACCTGGACTCCCTACAGACTCACAGCACAGTTACAGCCAGTGGGAACAAGTGATGGAACAGCACACGTTCAATCACAACTTGTCCTCGATTATTAATAAGCGCTGCTACTAACGGTGTTCAACTGTGCTCTTACAACATCACGAGTACCGTTACCAACTACGGCTGAACCCTCAGGCTGAAGACATCTTCCAGATGAGCGAGGGGTGACTGCAGACGGGTCACTACCTGGATCTGCGGTCTTTTCTGTTTTTGTCTAGGCTTTTGTCCATGGTCTTTTCGTTGTCCCCTCTGCATTTGGGGCAGTACCACTTTCCCTTGGGCTTGTAGGTCAGCCCCACGCAGGAGAAGTGGAACCACTCGATGGGGCACTGCTCGTTGTCGCAGCCGATCATCTCGCCGTACGACACCTGCTCGCAGAGGCAGTAGGTGGGCTCGTTGGGGTCGATGGCGAAGTCAACGGGCGAGGCGTCTCGCTCCCGTTTGGCCTTGCGCTTCTTCTTCTTCGCAGACTTGGACTTCTTCTCTCGGGGCGGTGGGATGGACAGCTCCTCCACGGCGTCGTCCACCAGAGAGCCATTGGCTGATGGGTGGCTGGAGTCACGGCTCTCGCTGTTGCGCTGGCGTCGTGGGCGGCGGGCCGAGGTGCGTTCAGGGGCCGCGGAGTCTTGGACGCTGGAGCGCCGCTCCGTACTGAGCCGCTCGGCCTCGCTCGGCTCCTGGAGGCACAGGGAGTGGGAGTCCATCTGGCGGGAGCGGTTCTCCACCAGCTCCGTCATCTGGGTCACTACATGGATCTTCTCGTCGCCCAGCTCCTGGCTGATGATGAGCGCCCTCTGCAGCTGGACCTGCAGGCGCTTTCTCTGAGATGCATCCTGCTCACCTTTGTACTTCTCGAATACTTCGTCCACTTCCTTCAGCACCTCTGCTAAGTCAGATACAAAGACAAGTAATCAATGACACTGAGAATCAAGCGTGAGGGGACATTTAAAAGAATGAATAACTAGGCGTTAAAAACAATTAAGTCCCCTTGATGTTTTCCTCCTTGTTCCTTGACTGAAACGTTGTTGACTTCACTGTGCAGAGCTTGACACTAGAAGGCTGTTTTCACATTCATCTGAAGTGGGGTTGGGGGGGGGGGAGACGTACCAGCAGGATATTGTGACATTCGAACTAGTTCAGAAACCGCATGCAACTTACACAAGCCTCCAACACACACACACACATCAGTGAAGTAGGAGACCGTTTGTGTCCAGCTGTTATCTTTATATTATAAATTATTTTGCATATTCATAAATACTGGATTTCTCAATGTTTCACAAGGTAACTGAACGGTTTTGTGGGGAATAAAAATACAAATCGGACACAAATGACTTTCAAGCAGTTGTGGAGTCTGGATCTGCAGGATCTGGTTCTGCTCTGTCTGGATGCACACAGGTCTGGTCCAGTGGATGCAGACTACTACTGTCGTTATTAGTGTAGCTGTTGTTGTGCTGCTGATACTGTTGGTTGTTTGTTTTAACATCAGTAACATTGTAGCTGCCATTACTTTACATCTGTATGTGGAATTGTACTGAGCTGCTGTGGGTTCTCTTTTATCCTGCTCTCACTCTACCCCCCCCCCCCCCTCTCTTTTTTCTCTCTCTACCCAACCAGTCGAGGCAGATGACGCCCACCCAGAGCCTGGTTCTGGTTCTGCCTGAGGTTTCTGCCTGTTAAAGGCAGTGTTTCCTTGCCACTGTCTCATAGTGCTGCTCCTGGTGGAAATGTTGGGTCTGTACATATAGAGTTGGTTTAGACTTGCTCTATATTAACAAGTGCTATGAGATAACTGTTATGATATAGAGCTGTAGAAATAAAAGTGAATTGAAGCAGAGTATTGTTATATCTCTTAAAAACATGTCTAGAAGGGCTTTTTAAGTTGCGCTGTTTTTGTTTAGTTTAATTAATTTCATTTAAGGCCCAAACACTGATAAAAGAGCATATAAAGTCTTGATCAATGAGTGACTGAAGTGTTTTACGACTGACATGGCTCAATGTTCTCAACAGCTACATACACGTCGAACTGCAGCAGGTGGAGGAAGACGAGGGAGGGGATGAATAATTCAACCTCGGAGTGAGTAAATCTTAGCTCTGGGCCGCTAAAAGTTGAAGAGTGATTGATGGGTGGATGTCATGATATTATTGGTTGAAATTGGTGGCTTCAAGCTTACGTAAGCACACGTCATTTGTTTTACAGGAAGAAAACACGCTTGGATTTTCATTGTGAGAACACAAAGAAATTTATTTGTTTGTGTTTATTTTGGCATAAATTCTTAAGTAGGTGCACAACAGCATTGCAACACAATAATGTATATAGTCCGACTGTAGACTACATCAGCTGTATCAGATATTTACCTATTATTACAGTATTTGCAGTTATCTTTACAAATACTCCAGTATAATTAAAAAAAAATTGTACATTACTATAATAAAATAGGTAGAAAAATACAACATATGGAAAAATAAATAAATAAAAATGACATGTTTGTGAGGTTTGTGAGGTACGTTGCATCAGCCTCAGAGTGTCTGGTGACGTGTTTTAGATGAATATTTAAACGTATGACAGCTAAACAAAGCTGGCACTACTGCTGACGCAGCAAATCCGTAAAACATAAGGTTCAGACGTTTATTCGGAGACTGGGCTGAAGTTCGTCTGCACCTTGCCGCTAGGCTTCAGCAGACACTAAACGTTAGTTGAAGTGAACCTGAAGTTGGACATGAAGCAGCTGAGCCTGGAGGAGGGCTGGAGGGTCCGCAGGTATGTGGACTATTTACAGACTTTTACTGATGGATCCAGGGATCCAGCTGCATCAGGGTCTGCACTTGTGATTCCCAGTAACCAGGTAGAAATTAGCAAAAGGCCGTCAGATTATTTGAATGTATACTGCTGAACTGTTTGCGGTGCTGCTGGGCTGAACAGGTGAGATCAACCAAAACACTCATATGTAGGGAAAGGTGGGAGTCAATCTCACTATTCATCACGCGACGGGATCAGGAAAAACAAATCCTAGTTGTGTTGTCGTTTTTTTTTTTACTCTTCTTTAATCTCTTCTGCCTGCTTTGGTGGCTGGTTGGTTGCAGGAGTCTCCCGGGAGAAGAGCTCACGAGACATTAAGACAGGCTCAACCAGTCGTCATCAGGATCTGCTTTATGAGCTCTCGTCCACCAATTCAAAAGTAGTTAGTCACGGGGACAACGTCACACTCACGCGGACCGCAGGACATTCACTCTGCTGTGGTCGGGTGTATCAGAGATGGGCAGGAGTCTGAGGACGGGGAACTGGTGCAGCAGGAACCACCTGCTCCTAAACGCCAGTAAAGCCAAGGGGACGGTGGCCAATTTCAGGAGGACTAGAACTACAACCAAGCCCACAAACATCATGGGCGAGGAGGTCGGTACTGTGGAGCACTACAAGTACTTAGGTGTCCACTTGGGGGGGGGGGGGGCAGCATCGGCGCCAGAGAT
>JAVQJF010056768.1:0-19379 GCA_036023855.1 Gadopsis marmoratus
TGTCTTATTCTTTTATTCTTTTATTTATTTCTCTTTATATTTCCACATTTATTGTCTTATTTTTTTATTCTTTTATTTACATATTTATTCTTTATTGTGGCACTCCTATCATTCCATAATTGACAGGGCTGTGAAGGTACGTCATACTAAAAATAGGGTTGGGGCCCACTGCTCTAGAGCTGCAGAAGATATTATACAACTATTTTCACAGGTTGAGTGGGACTATCCTCAATGAATAACCTGATCTTAATGTGCATAGTTGGTGGAGTGCCCCTTTAACCAGTATTTGTTGCGAGCCAGTGTGAAATAATGAGTGACTGACGCATAGCTAACACATTTCAATCGAGCAATAGTTGAACCATAGGTCCACCGCATGTTTTTGATTCCACTCACCCACCCCGCAGTGTTAACAGTCTCCAAACCTCAGGACACCAGACACCTCGCTCTGGCATTTACAGGCCTCATACCACAATGATCCACTAGACACCGCAGAGAAGTGATTCGCTGTCAAGTGCTACTTAGATAGTTACATGGGAAGAGCAAAAAGAGAATGGACACACATGACTACCTGAGCCATCCACATACGTCAGGCTCTCATCGCCTTTGCTTTCACAGTCGCATTTGCTGTGAAAAAGTTCCAAAGCCAATTTTCAATAAAGGTTAGGTCGTTCCAGCAGAAAAGAGATCGTGTTTTTCATTGGTATCCTTCTGAACAAGTTCTCAGATGTAAGAGAGGGCATCCCGGCTGCGGTCAGATGGAGAGGAATGGTGTCTGGATAAACTCCATATTCGATTCAGCAAAATGGCAGCTTTAGCTGCCACAAAGCAAAGAGCTTAGAGGAAGGCATCCAATATGTCTCAATCCAGCTGGTGCGTTAGAACAAATTTTAACGTTTCCATTTTGGCTTTTTGCACATTGTAAGCCTGCAGCAAAACATCAAGTCACGTAAAAGGGAACATCCAAGCTGACTGTCAGCTAACGTGAAACATTCATAAATGCGCTTGGCCTTCTTCACAGATGTGTGTGCATGTACAGTGTGGGAGGTTTTCCAGCACCAAAGATTTATTTTTACAAGATTTGTTTGACAAAGCATGCACAGCTGGGGGGGATGGGCTGTGATTCACATGTGGTTTACAGTTTTCTATGGTTGTGTCACCCACTTTGGCAACAGAATAACAATTACTGTGATGTAAATACTTGAGGTTACTCTGTTCCCAGCAGCATGTTGCAATGAAGTCCTTCTGCTGCATGTCTGCTATCTAACTTTATTTATTTCATCCAAATTGTAAAGGTTAGCTGAGAATCAGAGAAAGGAGAGAATTGAAACGGACTTTGTTCAGCTGCACCACTTGGATTTTCACACACACAAAGCAAAATTACTTTTTAAACAAACACATACACACATACACATACATACACTCTCTTTGGAACAGCTTCTAGCTGATTAACTGCTTCATCTCATGCACACCGGGACAATCAGTGGTGTTGTTCTGCCCTGAAAGGTCGCTCATTTCAAATATTAATAATATAATGATATATTGCAGATGTTGTGCTAGAATTCCTTTCTTAAGCTTTATTATTTTATCAATAATTTCTCTCAAATAAAATGTTTTGTTATATTGTTAGCAAGATATTTTAGCAGCTCCATTGATTCACAGCAAAACAGCTGCATGTAGTTTACTTGAGCGTTATAGACATTTTGGGAAATACGCTAATTAGGTTTCTTGCCAAGTGAAACGGCGTATTTCACAAAATGTGAAAGTATTCCTTTAATTGGGTTGAAATTTGCACATAAATTCAGAGACCATATTGTAGAGTACCACCTAAAACCACAACATGGAATGCGTAATATATCAAGCTTGTGTTCGTGAAAATACCATTACAGTTTTTCCTTTTTATTTCTACTTTATTGGAGCATTCTTGTACAACATGACTCAAATATATCCTGTGTGGTGTAGGTCCCCTGCCCATGGTGTCCAAAGGCACCCATGTCATCATTCCACTGGTGGATCACCTGGAGGATGAACGCTGGGAAGCCAAGATTGTGGAGCAGAACGGCAACAAGATCAAACTGTCCGTCAACTCGCCAGCCAGTGCTGTGATTGGCCTATACGGGCTCACGGTGGCAACTAGCTCCACAAAGGCAGAGGAGGCAACTACTCACAGCTCCAGCAAGAACATCGTCATGCTCTTCAACCCTTGGTGTGAAGGTAAGATCGGCAGTGGGTGGGAACAGGGGTGCAGAGGGTTTATGTACATCGAGGGCAGGAATGTGGAAGAGGAAGGAAAGAAGACAAGTCATGGGTGAAAAAGAGAAAAGACAGGCAGTGTTACGTAACATGTCTGGAATGAATTACATACTCTCTGGATCACTATTAGGTTTGAGGTGGAACCTCTTCAAAAGAGTCTAAATTTTTCTTGCAGGAGAACCGTCTGATACAGCCCAGAACATAGTTGCTACATTACAAATAGTGTTACGAACATCATTCTCATAGGAAATACGGGCACAAAGCAGATGTCCATTTAACCTTATAATCTCTGAGAGGAGTCCTGATATAATGCTGTGAATGGCTGAGAAAGGCAAACTCAATCCATGTGCGTGTTGCTGTCCATCAAATAGTCACAGCGTGCCTGTGGGAGTTATGTAACTCCACTGGCAGCGATTCAAGACTGCTGGCACACGTGGATATGCCCCTTGTGCACCATGCCGAGCTATGTTTATGTGTAAGGTGACCAATGACCTCATTTTCGAAATGTTTGTACACACATATATGACCTTTAGCCTTAGTCTATGCATAAATCAAACACTTTTATGTGGTTTGTCAGTATTTTCTTATTACTTTTAGTTTCAAAAACAGATCCATCTTGGTTTTTTAATCAAGCAAACTTATTGTTCTCTTGTGTAGTTAAACCTGCATTAACTGATTTGATTTGGGAACAAATTAATATGAACAAATGAAAACACTTTTGTGGGGTTTATTAGTATTTCCTTGCAGGTCAGTCTCTTTTTTTAAGTGTTTTATTCTGCATACGCATTGTTCTCTCATTCCATCACTAAAGCATCAGGAAATGACATCCATTCTGCTGAGGTTCTTTCAGGTTGCTGAGCACTGCAATCTATCCGCACAGGATATTTGACAAAAATAAGTGCACTTGCAACACAGCAAAATAAAAAGGAAAAAATCTATTGACCTGGATTTGATAAAAAACGAAAGTCTGTCTTTCATTATGAGGTTGCCGCTTTTGGCAGCATGCCCAATCTCCTCTTCCTTTCTTCAATCTCCTCTTCCCGAGACCAATCTCCCCTCTCATGCTCATAAAAGTAAAAATCATACAATTACTGTGTAAAAGCGCCATGGGGCGAGCTCAGAGTAATCCTGCAGCCGGTGACAACCTGTCCTCTCCCTCGCTTTTACTGCTTCCAAAAGTGTATTTCCTGCCTTTATATGCCTCTCCCACCCAGCCGTGCTCGCTTCTTGCAATCCTCACTCCATTGCTCTGTTTTCTGGCCTCTCCCTCCTTCATATCCTCCTGTGTGTGTGTGTGTGTGTGTGTGTGTGTGTGTGTGTTTCGCCCTACATTGCAGAAACATTCAGTAAGAAGTGAAAACCACAATTATCACAGCTGACAGAGACTGTCACCTCCCTCTACTGTCTCTTAGAAAATCTCAAGACACTGTTCTCCTCCACTCTCCCTCTCTCCCTCCACCCTTTCCCTCCCAAGCATAACTTCCCTTTTCTCTCATTCGTCCCTCATGGCTTTGTTAAACCTCTTCCTTCCACTTGCTTTTTCTCATGTCCATCTTGAATACTCTGTCTGCTTTCCCTTTCCTTCTTTCTATCTCTTTTTCCACACCCACTGGTAATCACGGTGGCAACAGGAAGAGATAAAAGAGATGGATAAACAAAGACACCGATTTGTGATTTGTGAAGCCCATGTCAAGGGTGCACGCCCACGCATGTAGTGCTGGGCCCCACTGCAAGGTCTGTGGACTCATTGTGTTTCTTTTCCTGGCCTTGCAGACTCTTTCACATAAGCTGTGAAAAGAAATCACATTCTTAAGTGATTTAGTCACTGACGAGCTGAATAAAGCCTGGATTCTGGGTCAATTTCACAGACAAGGAGGAAGCCAAACTCTTGACCAGAGTTGATGTCATTAAATTAATAACTACAGTTCAACAGAAAATGCTATCAGTGTGTTTCACGTCAAGGTTGGTTTAATACGATCACCTTTAGAGATGAATGTCGTATGTAAAAAGGAAAACTTAAGAGTGTACAATGTAGGGTGAAAGCTGAATTTTCAGTGTATTATAACACCAGATAGGAGTTTCTAGATATAATGTTGTCATGTCTTTCCAGAGGACACGGTGTTCATGGATGAAGAGGAGGAAAGGAAGGAGTATGTTCTGAATGACATTGGGAGGATTTACTATGGCACAGAGAAACAAATAGGTGCCCGCACATGGAACTTTGGGCAGGTATGGACTATCTGTGACTCTCCACCCATTTGTTTCTACTGAAGATGAAAATCTTTAAAATACAAATATTTATTTTTGTTTTTACAGCTTTCAAAGCCATTTTCTAGTTAGTAGTTTTTATTGAGCATCACTCAAGTGTAAGTGTATTTTGTTGGGGACTATTTTCAGCTGTGGATTAATACACATTTGGTGTACTAGTGAGTATTTCCAACAGCAGGACTGAGTTTGCAGGATTAATACATTGATTGATTGATTTTAATAGCTTTAATAGGACCTCTACGGCACAGAGGAATAAGTTATATGAGGCTTTAAAGAGAGAAGGAGTTGTATTGTCATATTCACAGCAAACAGCACTAGTTACACTAGATGATGAAATTCTTACTTTGCTAATCCTCCTTTTCCAGTAAATCTAAATTTAAATCTTTACTAAAATAGAAAACTATACAATATGAATATAATACAGAATAAAAAGTATTAGGAATGTAGCTATTCCAGTAAAATAAGTAAGACCTGAAACGAAAGCAGCAGTGATCATAGAGTGCACCATGCATTGTAAACAACTGGACTCAGATAAGGTGATGACTAAAATGACCAATGAGATGTGCACACACAAGCAATACTTGTTAGTAGGATTAAATTAATTGTGGGTTCTGGTCTTTTCCTGGGATTTGTTAACAATATATGGAATAACACAAGAAAAATCCCTTAATTGTGAATTGTATTGTCCTACTTCCTGAAAACAAATAAACCAATGCCCAAACCGTCTGCAGTCCATTATCATGGCAAAGACTAGTTTTGTGAAGTTTTTTCTTTGGCTTTATTACTTATCAGTGGCACATGCTTTAAGTTATGTTTCAGTAGCCTTATCACTCTTCCACCAACATTACCTCCATTTGTCCTCAAAGCACAGCACCACCTTCCTGTTTTGTGATATAAATCATAAAAGTGTGATATACCGTAAAGCACAGAGGCTGATATGAGCTGCAAATCTTGTCAGTGACGGTCTTGTTTGTTTACAGAATTTTTCATATCTGCCTGTTATTGTAGTTATTGTTTAGTAAGACGTGTTTTTTCCACTGTAGTTTCATGAGGGAATCCTGGAAGCATGTCTGTTTATCCTGGAGAAGAGTGACATGCCTGCATCTGGTCGAGGGGAATCTGTCAATGTGGTTAGAGTCATATCTGCCATGGTGAGTTTAAATTTATATTACTATCCATGGGCTTAGCCAGGATTTTAGAAATACTTGTGTCAAGTGCTGAGTCCCAGTGCACCCATATTTCATTTATTCAGTTAACTTTTCAACGTCTAGGAATAGAACTCTGGTAATAAATGAGTGAATTGTCTTTTGGCCTAAAAGGAGTCCAGTTTAAATTTGTCGATTCTAAAAAAGCCTATAAAAATACCCTACATGTGTTTTTAATCATAAATTGTACTGAACCTCAGGTTACCCCCAAATGTCCAAAAAAAATGCGGAGTTCATGACTTTAGTTTCCTCATTAGTAGCTATGGTCCTAATCATCGCCTCTGTTCTGCTTGGAAAATCCTAATCATAATTTGTAATTGAAAGCAGCCCCTTGTAATTGACTGCGTCACCATCCTGTTTTCAGATAAATGCCCAGGATGACTTTGGGGTTCTGGTAGGAAACTGGTCCGGGGATTACTCTAATGGAGTCTCTCCTGCGGCATGGAGCAGCAGTGTGGAGATCCTGAGGAAATACCACTCCTCCAATGGAACGCCTGTGTCGTATGGACAGTGCTGGGTCTTCTCTGGGGTCACTACAACAGGTGATTATGAGATAACAAATAAAACAGAGAATGAGCATGTGATGGTGTGTGTGAGATAAAAATGTGTGTTTATGGAGACAAGTTGGAGCTTAGTGGGCAATGGAAAGCTATACTGTATGATAGAGGCATGTAAAGAGATGGCACTGTGTGTGTGTGTGTGTGTGTGTGTGTGTGTGTGTGTGTGTGTGTGTGCGCAAAAGCCACAAAGGATACCCAATAGTGTATCCCTGTGTTTGCATGAATTTAATTAACAGTGAAATGATCACGATCGTGGCTTCCTTCATTAGCCCTCACTGCTCTGTGACAGAAAATGTCATTCAGTGTGCGTGCATGCTGGGGCCCTCACATGATAGCTAGCTGACCTGAGCACATAGCGTTGCCTTAGCTCATATACACCCTAAATACCTCGCATTGGGATTCCTGTCATACCTCCTACTTTTGTCACAGATAGAGTGTGTCGCTTTCCGTCAGCCAGGATAATAAAGTTCCATGCAGCCATGCAAATACCATCTTAGTGGAAATGTCATTATGCTCAACTCTTGGCCTTGGCTTTAATTAATGTAACTCTGTCTGTTTCCAGTGCTGCGGTGTCTTGGCATACCCGCCCGCAGTGTGACCAACTTCCAGTCTGCTCATGATACTGATGTATCCCTCACTACAGATGTGTATTTTGATGAGAATATGGAGCCGATCGACTACCTCAATAGTGACTCTGTGTGGTAAGATGTGTAACTTTACATGGCCAGGATGACCATGCTAGGAAAATTTCCTGCTGCTAAATCCACACCTTAGGAATGCACCGCATATTAAGATCTGAAAGCAGTTTGCTGTAACTTGAAACCCCAGAGATGCCGCGCCCTCTCAATACTTTGCAACTCCTCTCAGACTGCAGAGGCTAATCTGGTGTCTAGCTATCTGGTGATACAAATGATGGGTGCAATTTCTTGTTCCTTCTGGCTAGTTTTCACACCTTTCCTCCCTAACTGCAAAGCAAAAGTACACCAGGCACTGGTTGCAATGTAGATAAATGTAGCAAGGTTAGCCGTCATCATTTGTTTAAATAATTCCCATTACATTTAGGATCCATACTTGCCAATTCTTGATGATATTTTTGCAACATTGTATCCACCACAGGCAATTGATACCATTTTTGCCTAACCTGTGCACATGTCCATAAAACCAAAGTAACACAACGGCCAAATTAAGATGCGTCAAAAAACTTTTAAATAAAGAATATGCTATATAATCTTTAAAGAGTAATTCAACATTTTTGTGAAATATGCTTGTTCGCTATCTTGCTGAGAGTTAGATGATTGAGAAGATTGATATCACTCTTATATTTGTTAAGTGCGAAGCTAAACCACGAGACACTCATCTTAGCTTAGCAAATTTTAGATAAGTTTAGCGTAAGAGAGTGGAAACAGGCAAACAGCAAGCCTGACAAATTAACACTTTGTAACTGAAGTATACAAACGTGGACTCGAGCTTAGCATAAAGCTAAGCTAAACTAGCTAACTCTCTGCAAAAAAGAAGAGGCTTATTTCCCAAATGTCAAACTATTCCTTAAAATGCAACCTCTCAATTGGACATTATATAATCCCATCTAGGAACTTCCACGTATGGAATGACTGCTGGATGGCGAGACCAGACCTGCCTCCTGGTCATGGAGGCTGGCAGGCTGTTGACTCTACTCCCCAGGAAACTAGTCAGGGCACCTTCCGCTGTGGCCCTGCCTCTGTCAACGCCATCCGCTCTGGCCAGGTCTACCTCAAACATGACACGCCATTTGTCTTCGCTGAGGTGAGTGCTTGAACATAGGCCTTTGTTATTTAGCGCTCTCTAGCTTAATTTGATGCATTACCAAAGCGAGAGGAAGGTGCTCAGACTAAATTGCAGGTATATAGGATTTAAAAAGGTGGTGTTTGGAGCTGGAAGAACTATTATCAGGCATACATTATAGAACGTTTTGATTTAATTTGATGTCATTTACTGCGTCTCAGCAGAGACATTCTCTAGCAGCATGCATTATTTTGAAATAGGGACCTCTTTTTATTCCCTATCCACTTCTACAAAGAAAATATTGATAATAAATAAGAGCGATGAATACTTTGGTTTACCTTTATTGTCAGTATGAAAGGCAATATTTCATGTAGTCTGATGTTTGAACTGATCATGTTTGTTGGTACATATCTATCAGGTCAACAGTGATAAGATCTACTGGCAGAGGAACCTGGACGGTACTTTCAGACAAATCACCAGTGAGAAGAAAGCTGTCGGCCGCTTCATCAGCACCAAAGCACTGGGCTCTGACGAGCGGGCAGACATCACACACCTGTACAAACACCCAGAAGGTACTGGCAAGCATATTGTACTTTTCTAATTGCATTTCTACCCAGGATTGATGTTCCAGAACCAGACAAAATTATTTCTACACTGCCTGGAACTATCATAAAATGTGATGATTTAATAATTTCTTGCTACATAGACTCCCCTCATCCGACCCCTCAGTTGTTCACAATGGAAATATGTGTCTCAGTTTGCTTTGTTTGGAAGACTGTGCACCATATCTCTTGTATCCCTCAATAAATCCTGAAACACCAGACAGAATGGGGTGTGCTAACCTTCTCCTCCCTCTTTACCAGGTTCGGAAGAGGAACGTATTGCTGTGGAGACTGCCAGTCGCTATGGCAGCAAGCCAGATGTCTACTCCTCGCCCATAGCGGAGGATGTGTGTGTGGAGGTGAATATGGTGGGTGAGGGGCCCAGGATGGGTGTCGACGCCCAGCTGAGCATCCTAGTGAAGAACCTGAGCTCGCAGCCTCGTCGGACCACTCTGCACAGCCAGGTGGCTGTCATGTACTACACTGGCGTGCTGAAGGGAACCATCAAGAAGGAGCAGATACACGTGGAACTTTTGCCCAATGAAGGTTGGCTTTCCACTAAGCATTAAAGCTGCTAATATAAATATGTTTAGACAATGGATTTAATGGCTACATACTATACTGCTCAAAAGAATTAAAGGAACACACTGAAAACACATCAGATCTCAATGGGAAGAAAAATTATGCTGGATATCTATACTGGTATGGACTGGGTAATGTGCTTAAAAGGTGTTCAGTCTACATGCTAAGCTAATAAGCCATGGATACAAAAGAAAGTACAGCTTTCACCTTGCATAGTTAAAATGTGGAATACTGAGCCCAACCCCTTTTCTGTACCTCTCCCCATAGAAAAGACCATTCAGTGGGTCCTGCCCTACCAACAGTACCAAAACCAGCTGGTGGATCAGGCAGCTCTGATGCTGACCCTGTCTGGAAGAGTCAGTGAGACCCAGCAAGTATTAGCCAATCAGACCTGCTTCAGGCTCCGTACACCTGACCTCAGCATCAAGGTAGGTTTTTGAGTCACTGTACATTATTCACTGTGGATCATAGGACAATTATAGGAAAAGGTTTTGGTTCACCCCCCTGACTGGTTTTTTTGTTACCTTCTGGCAGCCTTTGGGAGAAGCTGTGGTTGGTAAGGAGATGACAGCCAAGATTACCTTCACCAACCCCCTGCCACGTACACTAAAGGGAGTGGTGTTCAGAGTGGAGGGCCTGGGTCTGCAGAAGGGCCATGAAGTGGTTGTGGGGTAAGAATATGAGACATCTTCCTCTCTTTCGCCTCCCTGTGTCTTTCACCCACACAATCTCCCCCAACGTGTCCATCTCCAAAACTTATTTTCCACTCCTGTTTTCCCCTCTCAGTGACGTCAGCGGCCATTCCACAGTGACACTGACAGAGCACTTCATCCCCACCCAGCCCGGACCCAGGAAGCTGGTGGCGTCCCTCGACTGTAAACAGCTCACGCAAGTGCACGGAGTGGCTGATATTGACGTTCTTGAGCAGTGAGCGAGAGCCAGCAACATCACTTTTTCCTTATAAAATGTAAACTGTAATTATATCAAAAGTGTGCTAAAATCCTGTATCTGAAAAGATCTTGTTTCTTTTGTATTACAGCAAATGTTTAATTTTTGATATTTTTTAAAACTATGAACAGACAATTAACAACTGTAGCATTATCAGTATTCTTTTTTTTTTCACTCGAAATAATATGAATTCACACTTCTGCCTCGCTCTGAAATGCCAAAACTGTGGTGAAGTATGCAGCCGGGGAGCAGCAAATGCTTTAGTTAACAAGCGTTATTATGCTGAAGTTACAAAACTGTCCGATTATTAGACTGTCCTATCACTAGTGAATTTCTAGACACTGAACAAACGATGTGAGGCGCAGAATGTTGTGTCGTGATGTGATGATGTAAATACTGTATGCGTATTATTCATATAGCTTATCATAAGGTTTAAAAGTATGTGAAGGGTAATGTCAGACAAAATGAACCTCACGTGGCTTACATGAAGGAAGTGTACTGTGACATGTTTTTAATAGGACTGATATGATGGTTGAAATTGACATTGTGCAAAGGGCACATTAGAATTTGCCACTTTTTTCGAAATAAAGTCATGTTTCCGTGCCAATTGATGATTGTAGATTTTCCAAAGCATTTTAATCTACAGGGAGATGAAAGGTTGTTTCAACCATCAGATGAAATGCAAATTCCTAATGCACTACTTTATTTTGATGACCACTCGTGAAACTGAAATACGTCTCCATTTGCAGAGTGCAAACCTAAATGTTCTCTTAGGAAGAATTCTACCAGATGTTGATTTGTATGTCTTGTATGTTTTTCCATCATGTGTGTGTATAATAATACTGATGCCATCTTTACAGCATATCGCAACTTACCTGCAAAATTGGACCCACTGACAGGTCCAGCAAATCCATATTAGAATAGAGAGCACAGTGGCATTAATTCACCTTACCTTTATCTGCTTTTCCAACATCAGCACTCAAAGTACAATGTGAGGGAAACTATTTTAATAACATTACACTATTTATCTCTATTTATCTTACCTGGAATGTTAAATTTTTTTGTATGTGTGTTGGTAATAAAACAAATACTGCCAGGCTCCTGAGTTATGTTCTACATCATTAGACAAGTCTTCACTGGTTAGAGGTGTGAGAGGGTGAAATTATGACATAAGCTTAAAAACCCTGTATTTTTCCATTTCTGCAATCTAACCATTTTCATCTTGAGGATGCATGAGGAGTGATTTAATGTATAGAGACAGAGCGCATTTAAGGCCTGCACACTGGAGGGGGAAACAATTCATCACTCTCCATTGACTTTGCATTGCTTGAAGGTGCCTCCATGTCACTTCGGTCTGCCAGCAAAGAACAGAAACAGGCCTAAAAGCTGCTGTGTGGTGGGATACACTACCAACAGGGTAAAGAACTAAGCTTTTATAAGCTGTCAAACCCAAAAACTGATAATTTAAGAAGCAAAAGTGGAGACAGACGTGAGGCATCATGGGAAAAATGTGGGATCCTGGCACTCAAGCATTTTGTATCTGGTAGCTTAAGTCAAATATCCAAATGTCAGTTTTAGGCTAACTATATTGCTGTAAATTAAGCTAAAGCATTTTGACAGTTTGCAACTTGTGTAGTGGAATGTGGCTGAATCAGAAAGCTATGCAGTATCATGTTTGTGTGCCTTAGCTAACTACAGTAGCTTAACTTGAGAAAGGATGCTGAGACAGACCCACAATATTGAGTTTGTCCTCTTTGCTAGACACAGGTTGCTACAATAATCCTTTTTTCAGAGTATGACTCATTGCACTGTGTCTCTATGGTGACTCATTTCGACTGTTGTGCAGGTGACAAAACTTTGCTTCGTTATTCAAGATATTGATGGCTGACATTCCCACGGGTACTCCAATATGTGACTGTGATATTGTACCTTTTCATGCAAGTTATATAGGTTAGTCTCCACCATATTCTGCTTCATCTCTTTTGTTGTGCCTTTCGGTGTTATACTTGTTGCATAATGCTGGAATCTCTCCTTTGGCCGACTGTACACTCGCTGCAGCCTTTTGAACACATACATGGGCAGAGGTGGAGTGTAGCGAAGCATATTTACTCAAGTATTGATGTGCAATTTTAATGTGCATGTACTTCATTTTACTTTATACTTACACTCCACTGCATTTTAGAGAGAAACATTGACTTTTCACACCACTGCATTAAGTTGACAGCTGTATTTACCAGCTACTTTTCAAATCAAACAATACATGCAAAGCCCATCGTGCCTATGAACATTGAAACATGAATATGTCAGTAATAATAATCAACTAATATAACACTGACAAGGGCCATAAGGAGTATTTTTAATGCTTAAAGTTAATTTAGTTGAAAACTGTACTATTATTTTTCCTTTTGCTTGTAATGGGGTATTTTTAAATTACAGTAATGCTACTTTTACTTATATAGTAGATTTGAATGCTTCTTCAACCACTGGAACTGAAACATACAATATCCTGTAGTTTGAGCACAGGCAACAGTGGTGGAATGTAATCAAGTACATTTAGCCAAGTATTGTACTTTTACATATTTTTAAAAGCATACTTTCATATGTCTGCTTTTCAGATGGAGATTTTGTACCTTTTACTCCCCTACATTTATCTGAAAGCCATAGTTTACATACAAAACATGTGGCCATCCTATGAAAAATGATACGCCGTTATAAGATGAAACTAACCCGCAGTATGTAAAGTAGTTCAAATTATCTCCGCCTCAAGCAGTTGCAACATTAAAATGCTGCTTTCATAATGAGCCCTTTTATACTATTATATTTTGCTGATAATATTGGTCTACTTTTACTAATATTTTGAAGGCACACACTGCTGACAGGAAAGAAACTAAAGCACACTGTAGACAAAATAGGAATGACACTTGTTACTG
Source organism: Gadopsis marmoratus (assembly GCA_036023855.1). Taxonomy (NCBI): domain Eukaryota; kingdom Metazoa; phylum Chordata; class Actinopteri; order Centrarchiformes; family Percichthyidae; genus Gadopsis; species Gadopsis marmoratus. The sequence continues at coordinate 13,107 of JAVQJF010056768.1, forward strand.
CCCTCTACTGGTTGGGCCAGAACATTTCTACAGCAGCAGACCAGGAGGACATAGTTTGTCTGGTAAGCTTTATTGTTTGAGGTATAAAATACAAACAGCTGTTTGATGCAATGGGAAAGATGTAAGAGACTGGCAGGGATAAAAAAAACAAAAAAAAACAAAACAAAACATCTCAACAGGCACATGTAAAAAAAGTGACTCAGTGGCCATGTGGCTGCATCTAGTGCATCCAGAGTGGTGTGTGCGTGTTTCACTTAGTGTTAAATGTTTAACAATGGGCAACATAACATAGCATCGAATACACATGAACATATTAAAAAATACATTCAATCTTATGTTATCATAAAATCATTTACTAGAAATAATAAATTGATAATATCAATTACTTGTTACTATGACAACAAGATTCGGAACAAAATGACATTCAAATTCATGTTGAGCTAGATGACGTCTCGATATGCCCCAATGACAAAAATCACCCAGCATGCTTCACGTGGTAAAAAAAAAATAATAAAAAACACACCATGAATTACCTATAGGCCTTATAGACACATACGGGTGGTCAGTTAACAGAGTTGCATATGTTTTCCACCACTCTGTTGAACTCTTCTGGTTGGTCAGCATACACGTGGTGAGAGGCTTCATTTATCAGCTGCAGAGTGGAACAGATAAGGAAATACAGATGACAAAAACAGTCAGTATTGATACACTACCAAATGTTGTTAGTAGTAGTTTCTCTACTGATGAAAAAGCAAATATGAATTCAATTAAAAGATACACTAATTTGAAAAGGGGAATTGCACATTTTAGACTCACAACTGGACAATACTTCCCACATGACCCCTCACGTCTCTTCATCTCTACTCACCAGCACTTTGGTGTGGACCTGGTTCCTAATCTCGACCACCCTGTCCCCAGACGAGCTGTCCACCCAGGACAGTGCTCCATACAGCATGGTCAGGGGCATGGAGGGGGGCAGCAGGTGAATCCGCTGCAGCATAGGCCTCTTGGCCCAGCCAATGGACTCTGACATGGCCCGGAAACCCACCTCCCCACTGGAGATGACGGGAAATGGGAAAAGGTGGCAGGAGATGGGTCAGCTTTTTGCAGGAATTATGATTAAAAATGGGATAAAGTGACGCGTGTGTTGGCTTGCCTCGGAGTTTGCGCATTACAGTGGTAGATGTACTGCGTCATAGTGTCATCATCAAACAGATCTTCGAACTTCCTTTTGAAATCAGGACGGAATCGGTTCACCAAGCCCGGACCTGAACCAATGACATACTACTGTAAGAATGAGCGAGAAGAGTATCATGTGTCACAGCAGACAGTTAGATGGACAATAACGCATCTTACCCCATGGGCCTGCCGCTCTAATGACAGCCAGTGGGTTGAAGAGGGAAATCACCGCTGCTATAGCTTTTACCCAGCGTGGAAGGGGCGGCCTCTTCACCACCTCAGTCCCCTGGCCTTGACCCTCTTGGGTCTGGGTCTGGTGCTGCTCAGGGAAACCCCAGGGGTCTACCAGGATAAGATGTGAAACTCTGCAAGAGGAGAGCAGAATACATCATAATATCCTATCAACTGGCATTTATTTGTCTTTTGGATACTACAACTAGAAGGCACCACAGTACGGACATTTCAAATTCTACACACAGCGGCGGTTCTCTAGACACCATGGAGGTATTATTCAAAAATGGCAATCTGAAAATACAACATATTAATATTTGATATGTTCTCGCCCATATCTTCTTACGTGCAGTTTTGTATGTTTTAGTAAAGATTGGCCACTTTGCGGCAGCGGAAAAAGCTGTAACCACGACACTGACATATTATCGCCTTTAAAGTTTTTATGGTCAACACCACAGACTGTATATAAAGATGGACGATGGTTCTCCACTTCCTCTTACTGTACGAAAATATCCCAGATACGAGCGCTGCCATCTTGCACTGGTGATGTCATTTGGAGCCAGAGTCTGGCAGTAGTGATCTGCGATGGAGCCGCGGTATCGAGGTCCCACATATACACCCATCTGAACCAATCTCGAGCTATGTTAAAATGAAGATACAGTTGGAAGCTGGTTAGCTTAGCTTAGCATAAAGAATGGAAACAAGTGGAAACAACTAGCCTGGTTCAGTCCAAAGGTAGCAAAATCCAAATGGTTTTATGTTGGTTATGGTTATGTTCCAAACTATTTCTTGGCCAGGCGTAGTCACTTCCTGGAGTCTTATCAGAGGTTGCCAGGCAACCTGCGGAGACCCCTAGAGGCCAGAGCCATGTTTCCCCTTGTTTCCAGTCTTTATGCTAAGCTAAACTCAGTGGCTGCTTCACATGGTATACCATTAGCATTCTTACCTAGAAGGGTACTGGATAGCGTAGGAGGCAGCCAGGTACCCCCCCAGACTGTGTCCCAGCAGAATCATGTTCTCCAGGCCTACAGACTGTCTCCACTGCTCGATAGAGTTGACAAACTGCTCCTCTGCCTTGGCAGCATCTGAGGGAAAGGGAGGCCTGGAGCTCCTGCCAAAGCCCAAGAGGTCAAAGGCGTAAACAGGCCGTGACCGACTCAGCGCCTCTAGGTTCCTGATCCACAGGCCTACCCCTCCTCCAAAGCCATGGACCATCACCAGGGGAGTCTTTGGGGCTAGAGGAAACAGAGGGTGGAAAAAAAAAAAAGACATACAAAGTAATGTCATGGGCCAAATAGTGCATATAGCTCTGTGGCATTACAGCTGTTGCCTCCCTATAAACAATCAGAGACGGAGAGGAGGGTGTGCCACCTTGTTCTGCAGGTTTGACCACCACCTTGTTAGTGAGGGTCAGAGTCCATATTCGATCCTGGTTTGGCAGGGTCACAAACCTAGCCCATAGGTCATTCTGAATACCTGTCGTGACCAGACAAAGAGGAGTAATGATTAGTATTCCCTCTGTGAGGTTCTGTGCCAGCTTTACAGCTAGCCACATAACAGTTGCCAGATAAGTGGCATGCTACACTTGCATGTGCTCAACATGGGGAGATTATTTATTTATTTTTTTTTAAACAGTTAGAATCTTTTATGCATCATTGCAAAAACTTAGCTACCTTTTATATCTGTTCCTAGCGGTTATGTAGCCTGCCAGTATAAGTCAACACATTCTTACAAGCAAGAATTTTGGACTCTGTGGTCTTCAAAAGGGACATGGACGTTGGACGCCAGGAAGGCCACCAGCTCCAGACTGAGTTTGACCTAACAAGAGACAAAAAGACATGAAAGACATGAAGCGATAGTACAGTCCAAGGTTAAAGTCAGCGTTATCATTATTTGCATGGAGCGTCGAGTTTCACAGCCGCCATGTTGGGTCAGTATGAAGACCCACAGCAGTGGTTAATATGTATCATGATGACCTCTGACCTCTTAAGAGCAGTCATCATTTAAACGTCGAGCAGTTAATTTACAAAACAGGGTACCGTCAACCTTTTTTTGAGTGTCAGGCTGAAAACTAGAAAAGGTGGGTACGAGCTGAGCTGAGCTGAGCTGAGGTGGCTTCAAAAAGGCCGGTGTCACATTTCCACCTCCACCATCAATACAGCAGGCAGGCACACCACCAGGCCCTCTACCGGCCCTGCAGTCAACAGGCAACTTAAATTTGCCGAGTCATCCATACAGATGTGTCACTCACAGCTGCTCTTCCCCTCCGGCGACTGGCATTTAAAAAGACCTGTTGTCGGGAGCGGCAGGTCAAAACAAGCTCGTTTGACCGCTGCTGTCGGGTCCTGGTTAACCGCAACGGCTCACATTAGTTTAAACACACGGGGTTCAAACGAAGTGTGACACAACATTTGGAATTTTTTTTTGTTTGTTTTAACATCCAAACAAGCCAGGTGTGATTTAGGTGCAATGACACGGCGCTACAGTAACGTGCTACACAGCCAGCAGTGAAACGTCGGGGACCGCGACACAACAATCACATGATGTAAGAACACTGGCAGCCTGCTGCGGGAGGTTGTTGTCGGCTGCCTGAGCTACTTACTCTGCCTCACGGTCGTTCTGCATCGCAGCGGTGGTAGCAGCAGGGTCCATCGGTCAACACATTCCGGCGGCTACATTCAGTTAAATCGAGTCAACGCGCTCCTTTTGGTGCCTGCGTTGACGCGTCTCCCTCCTGTCCGTAAGTTCCGGGCTAGTTTCCAATGTTTTGTAACGCGCACGTTCCTGGATCAGCTGACCGAGCACAAAGATGGTCTATTGCGAAGATGCACCCATGTGAACGTGACCACACGAGCACTTCGCGCTGGTTATTAGCCACAAGCGGCCCAGCTGGACGGCCACGGCGAGAATTCTGTTGGCGCATTGCTGTCGCTGTGCGCCTCGTTTCTGCGCGTGTAGCGGATTTTTAATTGTGATATTCAAATCTGGAGGGCACGTAATTAGGCACTCTGGGTCTCAGGAGAATTGGTGCGATTCGAAAACGAGAGTCGACGCAGCCTCGTCTCGAAGTGCGGAGCAGATCATCTGTCGCATGTTGACACTTCTCTGTTGCACGATGGGCGGCGCCGATGAGCCCCGTGTTCCAACAGCTCTCCTACTACGTCTCTCTCCGAGCGAGCGACTCGGAAGGTATTCTTTGTAACACCAATGTCGCTTCCGCTTGACGAGGACACGTCACGCATTCGGTTGCGGAAGGGGACCTGCGCGAAGCTCGTTTGTTGACCCGTTTTGTGCAAATTACACGCCGAAATCATGTCGAATTCAGTCATATCGGTTGTTTCTCGATTTCTAGAGGAGTACACCACCACAACTCCCAACAAGCTGAAAGTGGTGGACGCATATTTGCTGTACATTTTGCTGACAGGGGCGCTGCAGTTCCTCTACTGTCTGCTCGTTGGCACCTTCCCCTTCAATAGTTTTCTGTCGGGCTTCATCTCATGTGTGGGCGCTTTCATCCTCGCAGGTAAATCCTCATTCGGTTAACAATTGTTTAAAATGTCCTGCCAAATGCGTCAGTTCGAGGGCTTCCAGCCAGCCTTTGGACGTGTGGCCCGTTAGTGGACGTGTGTGCCGACACAAGTTAGCTAACCAAGCTAACAACCCCGCGGCGTGAGATGTAAATATATAAGGAAATACACTAAATAAACGGGCTTTCTTCGTATGGAAGTGTTAAAGCGCACTGCTGTAATTAAAATGCGCACTCAGTTGCCACTTCCGGCGCACATAGTTAAAACTAATCGTCTCTAACACAGAAGAAGTAGCACGTAATGCTGCGTTCACGAACGTTGACATGTTCAGTTTTTGTCAACGCTGTTGCAGAGAGAGAGGCGTGTTGACGTAAGTAAGCGTGGACGTTTTAGTTAGTGGTTTAATTGAATTGTATTACGTTATACTGCGATGTGTTTTGAGCACTTTGCGTCCACTTAGCTTTTATAAGACCCAATTAAAACACACTGGCATCATACAATTTTTCACAACATACTGCCTCCAACATGACCACAACAGCTAGAACAAATACTGCACATTTGAACCCTATTGAAGGTAGGATTTATCGCAGGACTGTTGCATCAGCTTTAGCTAGGTGTGCCTTATACCGGGAGTACTTTATTGCTTAACTTATATAAATAAAATTGAATTGAATTAACTTAAGGATAAATTGTGTTCCCATAGTGGAGGACGGTGAAAACCCTGTTACTCAGAGCTCATAATGACAATAAAACAGCTGGAATGTAACAACTGGGTTGATGTTCGTGACGCTCGTTGCACTGAACATCATGCATTCATCTGATTTGAACTAGACTGTGACAGTGGGATTATATAAGGAAAAAAAACAGCTTTAAAATCTATTAAAGGGCCGATAAGTGGCTGTGGCTCAGGAGGTAGAGCTCTACAGGTTTGTGGCTCCCAAGTGTCTTTGGGCAAGGCACTGAACCCTAAAATGCTCCCGGCCAGCATGAGATTAATCTGTAGAAGCGCTTGGGGAACCGTTAAGGTTGGAAAGCGCTATATAAGTGAAGTCCATTTACCATTCATCTATTCGATTAATTGTTAGTGATATTTCTCAAATTTTGAGTTTTTTTAAAAAAATCTTTAAAGTTGAAGAACTGAGACTGCAGTATATTCTCCAGCCAATGAGACCCAAGAGTGTCAGGCCCACTGCCCATCATGCTGAGAGAGGGGGGGGAGCAAGAACATAGCACCCCAGAGCAATGAGAGGCTTTGCTGTTATTACTTGTTCTGGAATAACTGATAGTCAAACACATTCCAGCTCAATGGCTTTAAACTGCGCCGAGCCGCCAGCTC
>JAVQJF010056781.1:0-34869 GCA_036023855.1 Gadopsis marmoratus
GAAACGGTTCCCAAAGCGCTGTAACAGTAATCTAAGTTTTTGAACAGTAGTCTAATTCACCCATTCACACACCAATGGGGACACAGTTGCCATGCTGGCCTCCACCGGGGGCAATTCGAGGTTCAGTGTCTTGCCCAGGGACACTTCGACATGTGGCCAGCAGGAGCTGGGATCGAACCACCAAGCCTGGGGTTAATGGACGACCGCACTATGCTCTCAGCCACAGCCGCTTTAGGGCTCGTTTTCTCCTGAACAATAGTTTAAAACAATATCAGCTAGATGACAGTGGAGCAAATACTTCCACCAACACTGTGCACTATTGTCAAGATATTCCAGTTTAACATTTGGTTTCTTCCTTGACTCAGTACCAATGTCTTTCAATGGGAGATGACTGTTAAAATATTTACCATTTGTCGGGGGTTCGTTTGGTTTTTACTTGCACTTACCGTTGTAACTGCAATGTCCCTTGTATGGGTCTGGCTTTGAGTGTGGTTGCATGCCATGCCCATCTCTCTTTTTCCTCATGTCCTAATTATTAAAAGTTAAAAACTAACCGAAAAACATGATAAAAAGATGGCCAATTTCAAACATTTTAACCTGTTTTAATGCCAACACTAATTGTGACGCTGGTCCTTCCCTTATAGAAAGAACAAATAATGTCATATGTTTTTTGAGATCTTTGAGTTTGCATTTGCAAAGTTCTCATGTGTTGGTTTCAACCTTCCCCAGGGCTATATATGTATATTTAAAAATATCACATATTACAGCAATCAAATTTTATTCAATCTGTTCTCTCCCTGAACCAAAGTTTGAAAGAAATACTCGCAGTGTAGTTATATCTAAACAGGAAACAAGTTTTCCAGTGATGCCATGCTTTGTGGTTGTGCCAATCAAGGAAGTGCGTTCTGTCAGCTGATTCCCCAGTGAACTCAGATAGTGTCAAGTGAATCCATTCAGAAGTTCTTTAGCGCCGCGTCTCTTGCCGACGGAAATGAAAAGTTAATCGGTTTGCCCTTGCCACAATGCCAACCTTTTCACAAAGTCATAACGCACATCCATTCTTAGTGTTATACAGTAAGGTATCCGGCTAACAGACGAACATAATGAAACTGAAGTGAAACATAACCCCAACTTTAACTTCTGGAGGCAATACTGCAGTAACAGAAAATAAAAAAGGACCTGAGGCCATTTCTAGCTCTGTATACAGTATATTATATAATATACATTATATACAGTATATACAATAAACATATTGCAGTCAGCCCTGTGTTGCCATCTTCCTCCACTATCCTCTGACTTTCATGAATGCTGTGAAAGATTATCACTTAAATGTGTTTAGTATTACAATGTACTATATACGCCTTTGTTGTAAAAATAAGCTGCTGTTTTTTCTAAATAACAAAAAAATGGTCATAAAATGACTTGTCATTTCTTTTGAAGAGTTTAAGAGTAAAAAACTCAAGGCCACAAGAGCGTGTTTTTGTTATACTTGAAGTCTTATCTCAGAGAAATAAAATATCTTTCTCTTAAGTAGGTAGAGGATTTAAATATGTCTTATTGTTGCTGCATTTGAAACACTTGTGACCTTGAGGGGGGAATAAGGAGAATATTAAGGAGCAATTTAGTGTTTGCTGATACTGCGTGTGGTCACGTGTTTGCATTGTGTGTGTGTGTGTGTGTGTGTGTGTGTGTGTGTGTGTGCAAAACCGTGTGCTCATTATTTGACAAGTATATCATGCATTCATATTATGGAGCTCAAATGGTGCCCAGTTTTTCCTCCCTTGAAGGTTTGCTGAATTCAGTGAGACACATTTCATGACAAAAATATAAAGTAACGTTATGCTGTCTTCAAACTTTATTTTGATAGTTCTTCAGATAGTTCTTCAGTTTAAATCAATGTCTCAAATGCTGGCATTTAATATGGGGTGAAATGTTGAGATGTTGATTGAGGAGATTTGCGTTTGCATGATTTGACTGATGACAAGTTATGTAAAGCTTTGATTTGAGGAACTAAAATCATAAGCAGGTTGGACATCATAATTGGATAATTGGATGATATAAGAATATATACAAAGGACACTTAACAGTTTAATCAAGAGTAATGTATGATGTGCTTTATTTTCTTCAGGTTTCTCATAGTTCTGGCCTGTCTGATCCTCAGCGTTCTGTCTACCATCGACCAGTACCAGGCCCTGGCTTACACAACACTCTTCTGGGTGGTGAGTTTTACATTTAATTCAATTGAAAAGTAACACCTGAGATGAACCACAAAAACGTTGTTTTGCCCCTAACTCTCATTGTCATTGTCCTCTAAGAGACAATGGAATCCCATCCATTCCATCAAATGCAGAGGACGAGTTTCATTGTGGGACGCAATTGCATGTGTGAATGTATCCTCATGTTTGACAATAAAGACCTTAGGGTCCGATTATTATTGTATCGAGTGCTCTCTCACAACTGATTGCTTCTCCAAGCAGACTGCAGGTCCATGCTGCGTCTCTATTGTGAAGCAGTTTAGACCAGGGTTATATAAAGCTGGAGGGAGTGACACAACTAACATGATAGCTTTCTCCTTTTTGGACTCTCCGGGACTCTTCACCACTCTTTTCAAATAGTTTTCATTACGTCTACAGTGTGAAGTCAGTCTTTAACGCCAGCTCCAATACTTGGTAGTATACTCCCATAAAGATTATATGGATTAGTGTAGCACTGACACGGACAATGCATATTAAACTGTCGAACTAGCCGAATCTGCCTAATGAATGTGATGATAATTTCAATCAATTGCACAAACAGTATCTGTTTCTACAGTTGATGGTTGCTCCATAAAAGGTTGCTGTGCTGCAGTATAAAAGAGAAAAAAGTCGATATATATAATGTAGGTTTCAAGACATCAAAAATCAAATATAAGCTTTATAGATATTTTATGAGGTAGGATGCATTCCACGCACAGTATATCTTAAGGATGCACAGAATGCATTCTGGCAGGGAACATTGAATGTAAACAAAAGCCGTGTTTGCTTACAAGACAACTTCATAACGTGGCTTTAATGATCCTGATCAGTGGTCCATGAACTAAATGTGCGATTGAGATTTGAAAGAAACCCAATCTCAAGAACACTGTTTACATTGTAGATACAGCCTTTTCTCCCTCTGCCATCTCCTGATCTAATCTTTCTTTTGACTTTCACCATCTGCTCAGCACTTCTGTTTTCTCTGTTTTTGTTGGCTGACATCTGTAAACAGGCCAGATTCTGATATATTAAGTAGTTAAGGAGGAGTCTTGTTCCCATTCCATATCAAACAGCTCATTTAGATACATTAAAAATGATAATGCTGCTCATAAAACATTGCAGTTAGTCAACAATGAGTCACTTTGAAGTAACCCAGATGTTGGATAGCATTGTTAAATAAAGTACACAATACATTTTAAAGTAAAAGACAGATATTTAAATAAAGTTTTATAACAAGGTTTGGGAACAAAGACCACGCCTTGAACACATCCAATTTCTGCACAGAAGTGTTTAAGAACACCTTATCTGTTCACTTCCCCTTTGTCTCAGTATTCACATGGCCTGTGAAAGACTAGCAGCCAACAAACTTAACTTAAAACCATGGACCAGGCGCTTCTCAACCCTTCAGACAGCGATTTGTTTGAAGAAGATCAGCAGATCTTCCAAAGTCCATGACTTTTGTTGCGCTCAGACATTCCCTCGGCTTTTCATCCCACAACTCCCATGTTGTCGGGCTGCTCTAGAGGATGATCCCGTCTTCGGCGCGCAAGGGACGTTGTCCCTTCCAGACGCCGCTCTGCGACCCACATTAGATGCAGGTGCCACCAAGAGCAGAATCCACCGAAGTGTTACCATGGGTAACACTAGATCCTGAGCTGTATGTATTACCACGTAGTCGCAACTCGCTCTTCCCTGAATTAGCACCAGTTGCGACCTGTGTGGCGCAACATCCCATCCATGTGTAAGTATCGGAAAATCCAAATTAAAATCAACGCTCTAACTACTGCCTTAAAGAATCACAGAGACCGCCAGTTTGTCAGTTTCCTCATACAAGGTTTCACACATGGATTCCACCCAAGTTTGCAGGTTATTCCAGACTCCTCCTACACATGCCACAACTTGCAGTGAGCCATCTCCGAGCCCAAGACAAGAGAAATTAATGATTGACCCATCGTCCAGTTCTCCTTTCCCTGCATTCAGAATCAGTCAGATTGGCACAGCTACTAGGAAATATTAATTGTAAAAGAGACTCATCATAGACCTTTCATCCCCCCATGGCTCCACCGTCCCAAGTGTTAATTGCGTAATTCCCAGCCCTAACTTCTCTATGCAGTACACAACAATCGATCATGGCATCTCCCTCATCCGCCTCAGAGGCTCAGGAGCCTGGTTGTCCAAGGCAGACATCATCAGTAGCTTCAAAGTCCTTCCCATCCACCCCGACTACTGGCATCTCTTTGGCGTCCTTTGGAACGGTGCATACTACTTTGCGTCTGACTTTCGGATGCAAGAGCAGCCCGAAAATATTTGACTATTTAACCGAAGCACTCTGCTGGATCTTGACAAATGCAAACTCCCATACTTCAACCACCCCCTCTTCTCCCTGATCATACGGCCTCAAAACTCTCACTTCTGCATTTCACAAACTTGGAGTTCCTCTCTCATCAGAGAAAATGGAACGCCACAGCACATCCCTGGAATTTCTTGGCATCATCCTTAACTTCGTGTCACTCCAAGCATCCCTGCCTACTGAGAAAATCCATCAGATTTCCATGCTCATTTCAAATTTCCTTCTGGGTTATAGGTTCACCAAATGGCAGCTTCTCTCCCTGCTAGGCCACCTCAATTACGCCATCTGTATCATCCCTCAAGGTCAGTCCTTCTTTTCACACTTCCTTCCCATTGCTCCACGACCACATAACACTGGACGAAGCATGCAAAATGGGGCATCACATCCTCTCCTCCTGGAAGGACATCTCCTTCTTTTACAATAACCACATCACCAAGCCAGAAGACATCCAGCTGTTCATGGATGCAGCCCCTTCCAGCGGCTTCGGCAGCTACTACAGTGGCAGGTGGTTCTCAGCTGAATGGCTGCCAGAATTTGCATTTCTCTCTCGTTTCTCCACCATCTGTGAAATGTACCCAGTCATCATAGCAGCCATTCTTTGGAGGCACGAATGTTCCAAAAAAAAACATCACCATCCATTCAAATAATGTCGTAGATGAAAGGACAGCCACATTGTCTAGGCATAATGCAGATCATGCAGTGGCTCACCCTGGTTTTAGCCCAGCACCAGTTCATCATCCGAGCCTCCCACATCCCAGGTCACAAAAGCTTGATCGCTGATTCTTGCTTCTTGTTTCAGAAATGTACACAATTAGCACCAGTCGCCGATACGCTTCCAACTCCAATCCCACTATTTTCAGGAACCATCTTCAACTTACCCCGCAGCTGGAACATTTATTCACCACTGCACAAGATGCCATCCTCAACAGCGGAACACTCACATCGTACCTGACCAGATGGAATTGCTTTAAAGCGTTCCATGTCATTCCCTTCATTAGACGTCCTGACCCGTTCAGACCTCCTCGCTTGCCCCATCATTCTCCTCCATCCATCCATCCACGACCCTGATTCCACCCCTCATCGTTCATCCCTTCATCCCTTGACCCTCACCCCCATCCCATCATCTGTCCCTCCAGACCCTTAGACCCTTATAAACCATTTTAAATCTGTATCTTTGTTAATGTGGTCGTTGTTAGTGAATTAATTTATATCCATGTTTTTTGTCTGTATGTATAGTTTTAAAGGAGTTGCTGTCAACACAACGATAGTGATATTTTTTGCTAAAACAAATATCAAATCTCAGTTTATGTTATTTGAAAAGCAATTTCATGGACTGACTGACCTAACCACTGCCTCACAAAAAACAATTTATGGACAATTTAGTTGGAACTACAAAGGCATTTTTTCTCCTAACAATTTCAGGGCGTCCTTCGAAGGCTCCTCCTCTAAAATCAATAGTAAATGGGATAAACATAACACCCAGGGCACCAGCTGCTGAGCACAGGAACTGTTTGGGTATTGGGTGAGTCACTCAAGATCAGACAAAAAGAAGACCCAAAGAAAGGATAAAAGGACTTGAGGATTTTCTTTGAGGAGGACTGGAGCGTGCCACAAGTTCACCTTAAAGATAATGGGATGAAATGGTCATGGTGTTTCATGAGCTGGCACATCAGAATGTCAAATCCTGCAGGTTCGTTGATTCATAGAGACACAGTTTCCTGTGTATGAATCAGGCATGTTATTAAAAGGAAGTGTGAAATGTGTTAACAAATACCCCAATATCATGAAATATACATTTTATGACTAAATGCTTTTCAGCCTTAAGTTCACCCTCTGGAGATATTTAATCTTCTTATTCTTCTCTTCTACGCAGATAATGAATAATTAATATTTGCTATGCTGCTAAACCTACCAAAATCTCAAACATTCATCTTTTCCACCCTGCATCCCAAAGAGACTCTTTTGTTCTGTGTGCTTTCTAGTTTAGAGATTTACTCTGACCCTGCCACTCTTTCATTCTCTCCTCCCCCACCACAGAAGCATCTTCTGTCTTGTTTCTTTCTTCCTGCACACTCAAGGTTAACTGAGACCATTCTGCTTTTTATGACACTCTCGCTGCACGTGTTTGTAATGGTGTGTTTGGTCAAATGTTTGACAGTTCACCCAAAGGATGCATATTCTCCAAAGAATTCGTATGTTTTTTGGATGCAAAATGACTGTGATCTTCTAAAAATTAGAAAAAGCTACATTTAATTTCATTCTGCAAAGAAATCCTGCCAACATAACATGTTTTACTTATTCACTTATGAATGCAACTTATTTTATTGGAAAGGGGGATGAATGAGGGCTGGAGTGTAGATTGAAAGGTGGGATGAAATGAGGTTGAGCATGAGGGTCAAATGGGGATGATGGGTTTAAGTCGAAGGATGTTGTTGTGAGAGATTCAGGGAGTGAGAGTCAGTGTGTGGGTAATGACTAGATGAGATATTCTAGCTTTATTGTCCCCCTTGTGTTTCCTGTAATAAATGAGAGGGAGGTGAGGAAGCTGCTAAGGGGGGATTGGAGGGGTGAGGGATATGAGAACTGAGAGACAAGGGGTACAGGTAGCTTTTAACCGTATCACACGGTAGAAGTCTTCATGACCGCCATCCAAAATGAACCCAGGGAAAACCTACCTGAACCCGACGTGCATAAATTAATTTTCAAAAGAGAGAACCCTGATCCCAATAGGCCCAGGGATAATTTGACTTGATCCAAAATACCCGAACAGACCCTAATAGAGAGAGAACACTGCCAGCAGCAGCCATGATGGAAAAGAGCAGCATTATTATAATTATGTCCAATAAACAAATTATAAGTCATGGAAACTTTACGTGGATAGTTTGTTTTTATGCTACTTTGTATAAATTAATGAAAGTCCTATCTTCTGCACCAACGATAAAACATTCTGTAGCTAACTGGGTTACAAATAGACAGAAGATAATAATATCAAAACCAATTTAATTCAATCTGTGATTTCAATTTCAACAACAAATTGTCATTTAATAGCATGAATCTTTTACATGGAATACTGATTTCTTAAAATATTTACTCCTGCATATGTTATGATGTACTATGGGATCAGAGCTGATTCTGTTACAATCGGATCCATTAAGATCTCCTCAGGTACTTGCCACAAGTTAAATAAGACCCTGCCTGACCTGAGTAGACTGAACATAGTTTGGACCCAGTCCCAACTGTGTTCCCTGTCGGGTCCCATGACCTCTATCACACGATCTTCATTAGCAGATGGAATTTGCGCAGTTGTCCTGCTGTAGGTGTCTTTACATTCACGTTTAGAATCTCTCTTCAATATTGCCTTAGAAGTTGAGCTTGACGGATCATTCTTGATTGTGGAAACAGAAGTTGACAATCCAATCCAAACTCAACGTTCACTTTCTTGATGTGATCGGCCATATCACATGGTCTTCTGTTTCCAATATTTTCACGAACAACCTCTAAGGCTCACCTGTTTAGCCATCATCTACAGTGTGACGACAAATGAGACAATGGCATCTGTTGATGAAGATTGTGTCAAAGGGTCAAAAGGTCTGAAATGTGCGAGTAAGTGGACAACAGAATCAACCGCTGTTTCGAAGGTCAGAATTTACTTGCAAACTCAAGTAACAACAACAGTTTTAAGTCTCCTCTGTGCCGGTTTTTGCTCCCTTTCTTTTTCTTAAGCTATTGCTTTTTTGGATAGACAATTTCTTTTCCAACCTTGAAGTGCCTTTTTTATTCTTCACTGAATAAATTAACAAATACAACATGTTACATATTCACGTCCAAGAACACAGTTTAACAATTTTTGTTGTACAAGATGTTCTATTTTATAAATCACTGATATTTTAATCTTTGGCTCTGATGAAGAAAAACATCTCCAATAATTCCAAGCTGAAAATGTCTCCTGGTATACAATGGGAGACATCTTCTGAATGAATCGCCCAGTTTGTTCCTTCCATCATTCACTGCAAAAGGACCATGTCACCCGTAGCAGTTTATGAAAGGCTATTGATTCACTTTCAGACAGCTTCATTTCCAAATGTTTGTCAGTGATTATTGTGAAGGTAATTGCATTCTTGTTCACACCAGTTCATTAATTTCTACACGTTGGTGTAATTGTGTGCCGTGATTGATTTTTTTGAATCCATTTGTCCTCAAGGAGCCCTGGAGGAAGCTTGAAAGGAATTGAAATTTTTAATTAAGAAGCTCTAATTGTGTAAGCTTCATGTTTAGCTGTTGTGGCTTGTATCAGTTATAGTCGTGTAGATTACAAACGATGAATAAAAATGAGGACGCAATCTGAATATGGTAAGGGTTAGCTTAGTTTAGCACAAAGACTGGAAACATGACAAAAGAGCCAGCATGTCTCTGTCTAAAGGTAACAAAATTGGCCTACCAGCCATTTTCACTATTTAACAATCCATACTCCATACAAAAACTAAAGTGTAAAAATGACGTGTTATGGTTTTATGGGGGGTTATATGCTGTTTGTGATTATTTCCTGTCATCACTGAGTCTTGTCATCAATGTGAGGTTTCCATGCATTCAGCAGAGACTCCAGGAAGTTACTGCGCCAGGCCAAGAAATAGTCTTTAAGTAAACACGTTGAAATGAACAAAATACAGATAAATATTATCAAACTATTTGTTAGGATACGCAATCAGTTTTTTATCTATCAGGTCCAAGTCAATTATGCAGCTGTAATAAACAATTAATCAGCGGTATGGTACAAATTAAAATGTGACTAATGGTGTATCTGCTGAATAAGAATCAATAATCCTAAATGAGTTGTGAGAAACTAAACTTAACAAAAAAATAGAGGAACAGTTGTGCAACCATTGCATCAATTAAACAATATCATTTTTAAGCACACTTTGCCAAAATTTGAGCAGCTGTTCAGGTGCTGTTTGATTTTTTTTTTCCCACCTGTCTGTCTCCCTCATTTGTCTGACAGGAGATCGTCCTTGTGGTGTTTTTCGGTGTGGAATATTTTGTCCGCCTCTGGTCAGCAGGCTGCCGCAGTAAATATGTTGGCATCTTGGGCCGACTACGCTTTGCCAGGAAGCCAATATCTATTATAGGTGGGAACACAACCCCCATACACACACATATACACACAAACAGATGTATCACTCCCCACCCACACACAATATTTAAACAATATCTGTAATATATCCTGAGCTTCATCCCAAAATGAGATATCTCAGACAAATTCAGCATGAAATTAAAACAGTCACTGCAAGATTTATTTCTACCTTCAGCTTTTTATTCTCAAAATTAGAACCTCCAGGTGTTTTTTAAATATGCAGCACTGAATATTATTTGTAACCCCTCTCACCTCAACTGATTTGTAGAATTATTTTGTAATGAAAACCAATGATCATTTCTTAATAGCGCACTTTCCATCCACTTTTTAATATCTGTGCTTCCTTCTTTGACTTTCACATACCACATATCGAATAACACTTGCTCTTGTTATGCTGCACTTTGGGTACATTGAATTGAATTCATGCGTGTGCCATTCTTATACTTAAAGCCCCTTGTTCTCTATCATTACAGATCTGATTGTAGTTGTTGCTTCAGTGATTGTGCTGACAGTGGGCTCCAAAGGCCAAGTCTTTGCCACCTCTGCTGTAAGGTAAGAGTGAGTGTATGTGCGGGGAGAAATGATATGACCAAATGTATGTGGACACTTTGGGATGTTTTTCATGGTTAGTGTTAGGCCCCCTAGTTCCAATTAAAGGAAGTCTTGTGGTTGAATTGGAGAAAATCCCTGCAACCAGTTTCCGAAATCTTTGGAGAAAGCTTTTCCAAGAAGAGTGGAGACTGATGTTAATGGTGTAATGTTTGGGCATCCACATACTTTTGGCCTTATAATATGTGTACAGATAGAAACCTAAAGGCATTTGGTCTGAACACAATGTCAGCATTTAAAAACCTTTTTCTTTTTTCTAGAGGGATTCGCTTCCTGCAGATCCTGCGGATGCTCCACGTGGACCGGCAGGGAGGAACCTGGCGTCTCTTAGGCTCTGTTGTCTTCATCCATCGGCAGGTACATGATCACAGCTTTTAAAAACACTTTTCAAGTCCAAAGCCATCAGGGCTTCTGATTATTATAAGTAAGCTGGAGGCTTTCTGTCAGGGGATTTATGGCCTATTGTCATGTATAATTTTTCCCTATTATACGGTGCAGAGTCCCCACATGGGAACACGTATTGCAGCAAAAAGAATATTCAGCAGAGCCAGGAGAAAAGCTACTGTGCACTACGTTAAGGTCGTAAGGTCTTCTAATGACTGTAGTCCCTCCAGAAAGTCATTCATCTGAGACTTAGAGGTGGCCGTGATTATCCACAGCGGCCACTGTAGTTGTCTTCGATGTCTGTGTAAAAACAGCGAGTGATGGAGTTGAGCAGAGCGTCAGCAATGTTGCTCATCCAGTACCGCCTGCTGTGCTTCCTCATTTTGGCCTTGGCTGATGACCATATTGCTCCTGGCTGAAGCCGGTCATCAACAGCCATTGACCTCAGCTGTAAAGAATGTGTGTTGGTGCAGGAAGATATTGGAGCCTTTTCCTACACCAATTCCTACCAGCTAGCTATGGGATGTCACTCTTCATGAAACAACACTTGCGGATATAGAAGGCACTTATAATAACCACGAGCAATAACCATGTGCAAAAAAATTGACAGCGCATTTTTATGAATTTATTCAAAGGTGTGGACGGGTTAAAGGCATATCAATTAAATTTAGATAGAGACATAGTCATCATTTCTTTTATTTTACAGTAATCTAACTGCACATTCTGCAATATTGAACCCACCTTGGAAAGGCAGAGTGTGTTGCAAAGGTTTAGACAAGATGTTCCCAGCCTCTTTGGCTTGTGACAGCTTTAAACAAAGCATTGTCTGCTTGTAACCCTCTTCACAGTTCGAAGCCTTGCTTGTGTACATGAGTTCCTTCCTTCTAGTTCTTTTTAGAAACCTAAAGAGGTGACACTATGCAATATTTCTTTAGAAACAAGCAAAGATTAGTGTCTATGGTTGAGGCTACATACATGACCAAAATAATATTTAACTAACTGGCAAGGTGGAATTTATATTCATTTTTTATACCATTATAACAACTGCATTACCCATGCATTTTGGGTAGTCAAGAATGACAAGTTAGCACTGGTGTAGACTATTTGAAGGCTTAAGTGGCCAGTTCCACTCCACCCAAACTAGCTGGTTTGAGATGGGCCTTAATATGGCGCACCCTTCACACAAATGCACAGAATGAGATTGACCTTGGTATAGACCAGGTTGTACTTAGTCCTGATTGGGCTTTAAAGACATCAGAAGCTGAGATGTCTTTTGTAAATTTGGGGGAGCTTCTGTGTGAGAGCTCAGTGCTTTCATGTTCTTCTCTTGGTCTCTGTTCTTTTTTTGCACTTTAGACAACATTTTGGAGTATAAAGTATATGCTCTGAGGTTGCACACACCGCTAACAGCCCTGCACAAGGAAAATATAGGGTGCTGTCATACAACATGCAAATGCCATCGACTAGCTAGTCACTAGTGTCCTCCATAGTTGCTCCTTTCTGACTGGTAGCCTAAGTCAACACAAGAACTGAGAATTTTGTTCAGTCATTCTCTTACATAAACACATGAAACTGCAGCCCTTCTGTATTAACAGTTGGAGTTTTTAAAGTCAATGGAGTTTCCTTCACTCCCATCAGCATCCTGTCATTGTGTTACAGCATTATTTAAATACACACTGAGCAGAATTCCAATGCTTGTGGCTTGTAAACACAATTTGCACAGTTGCTCCTCGCTGGCTCGCTGGCAGATTGGAAGCACATGTCTCCTGAATGTCACAGCAGCAGCAACACAGCTACTAAATCTCTGGTAGTGACTTAAGAAAGATGCAACTGAATGCATTGCAAGCAGTTATTTCCAAGAATCATGCACTTATATGTTGCAACCTGTGATGTTAGTTGAAGAAGATACAGGCTCTCATGTTCGCTAGCAAAGGTTGATGCCCGGAAATGTCCCAAAGATTCAGAAAATAATTAGTTATGTATGAAATACAAACACAGAGTACCAATGGACCATAAGTACTATTTGTGTGGGGTAATGTAGGATTGGTTACTGTTAGTTCAAGGGAGGCAAACACAGCTATTTTCCGGATAGTCTTTGTTTGGTAATAATCTGCTGCTGCTTCTCCGTGGTGCTCTGTAAAATCTGGGAGTGACAGTTTTGGGCCTAGACACGAATAAGAATTTCACTCATCAGGAATTCAGTCCGATTTAGTGCAGTGAGTGCTCCGGCACTCTGAGTGGTTAAACACAGTTTAAATCACGTAGCAGGTGAATGCAAAGAGAACATTCCCTTAAAGAGCTCTTTCACAAAGCAGTGGTCCAATTACAGTCAGACAGGATAAGCGGCAAACCCAATTAGACCTCCTGTCACAGACAGATCCCTACTGCATCTGCAATAAGATGCTTCATAATTATTTTAAATACACCAGGAGAGATCAAATGTCTGGGTTTCAAACTAATTTATAATGATAGTGAAGTGCTAAAAGGCAAATATGGTAACCAATAATTAGTCAATACTTCCATATTATTAGTTACTGTTATAAGTATTTTATGTTATTATGAGGAATGCATCTTGTTAAAGTTAAAGAATAAAGTTGATATATTTTTCTTTTTGTCAACATATCCCATAGAAAAGATCAAAATCAGCAGTGAAGTGAGCCCACTAACAAGTGTTGTCTGGGCAGCCAAAGCCTGATATAGCTTATTCTTTTGTGCCAGAGAGCTCCATTGTTGAACATTGTTGAAAACACAACAATGAGCCACACTTGGTGCACTGGGCGCTATGTTTGTTCATTATAATGAACATGGCCCAATCCCAGATACAGTATATCATACCCTGCTCACATATAGACTTACTTGCACAATAAATGTGTATTAATCTGTGGCTTAAAAGAGTAAATACATTATTTACTCCTGTTTGAGTCACATTTGCTAAAAACTGCAATGCCCAGCTGTTTTTAGGACATTTCTGAGGTTCAAAAAAAGTGAAACGATATATATTTCTGACCTATTTTTAAAGATTTATGTCTCCGGTAGGAACAAAGGGGCTGGGGCCTGAGAGCCACAGGCAAGGTGATAAAGTAGGAAAGTATTGAGAAATGGACTAACACATTGTTGGTTTTGGCCATTTCATGAGATTTGTTGACAATAGGAAAAATATAGAATAATGCCAGCCTTATCCTGTAGGTACGACATCATTCTACCAAACTGATAACTAACTAATGAGCTAAAGTGTCAATCCACCTTTCAAGAGTGAAACAAGCCACCAGAGAGAGCCATATCAGAACAGAAAAATATTTTAATGATCATATTCACAGTACATTTACACGAATATTCACATCTATATGTCGTATTAATGCAACCACAGCCACTCTAGACTCCAGGCAGGTAACTGGTAAACTGATATGATAAATTGTGGCAATCAGGAGGGATTACGTAAGAAAGTATAAAAAAGATCCACAAATGTCATGTCATATAATCTTATTATGTCCTTTCATCGTCAATGATCCCTCTGTTGTTTTACTGAGTTTGAAATACGTCATGCGTTTGTACATGTTTATTTCAGGAGCTGATCACTACATTATACATTGGCTTTCTGAGCCTGATCTTCTCCTCGTACTTTGTCTACCTGGCAGAGAAAGATGCAGTCGACAGCAGCGGCTCCACTGAGTTTGGAAACTACGCTGATGCTCTGTGGTGGGGAGTGGTAAGAATGTGTGTGTGTTTGTGTTTCACAGTCTATTGGTTGTGAGCAGCACTGTTAAACCAGGGGCCCAATATTTACGGATACATCTCTGCTGTAGATGTATGATATATGAAGGATATGATGAGGTTTGATGGACTGTATTTTTATTTTTGAAGTCAGAATTTTGAAGTCATTTATTTATCAAAGGAATTGTTTGACATTTTGGGAAACACACTTTGGAATGAGAACATTGATTCCACACTCATGTCTGTGCGATAAATATCAAGCTTTAGCCTGGAGCGGGGACCCTTAGTTTATCTTAGCATAAACACCTGAAGTGATGCTGATATCACATTTTGGTCAGCCTCCACAGAAAGCTGTTTGACTATATTACTAGCATTAATATTGACATTAATTCTATTCTGTATCAAAGAAAGTTTAATTGACTCATCTTCTAAATATTGCTTTAGTGCCTTTCTCGTCTTTCCAAAAGTATGATTTTGCAGAAAACACTGACTTGTTTTTAACAGTATTTGGCAAGTTAAAGGTCAAACATAGACTCTGTTTTATCCGTACCACCGTTGATACAGTCGGAGCTCTGTGAAAACCCTTGGGCAGATCCAGTGGGCCGCTGATACAAGCAGCAAAACAAGTTGTGGAGAGAATACGGGATGGAAATACATTTACAGACAATAAGTCACCACCCACTCTGCTTCTTGGAAACTTCAGGGACTCTGATATTAAAAAACGTACACACACACATAAGTCGAAACAACTACTCTCAAATAAATGAAGGTTTATTTACAATTTTTTACTTGAGTTTCATCAGGTTTGGGTTTTCCTTTTGTCCCTCTTACAACAACTGTCGTTTGAAGGTTTCTAACAGCAGTGTTAATTTGGACAGAACTGAACTGCCAGAGTGAAACGTCTTGTTCAAGTTTCCATGTTTTATTTTCCAAAGGTGACAGTGACCACCATTGGATACGGCGACAAAGTGCCACAAACCTGGATTGGAAAGACCATTGCATCCTGTTTCTCAGTATTTGCCATTTCCTTCTTTGCGCTGCCTGCAGTAAGTGGAAAGAGAAATTGCCAAACCAGAGCATCTTTCAGGCTGAGGTGTTTCACAAAGGTTGTGTGTTGTGATCATGATCAATGCTTCTCTAATGTTCCCTATCGCGTGGAAATGTTACACAACCCCAATCCCAGATAGAATGGTTGATTTAAATCCTGTACCGTTTCCTTCAGGTGAATTTCTACTGAACTAAATTTGTAATCCCTTTGTGTTTTAAACATGCACATTAAGTGCACAATTTAGGCTTGAGTGTAGCTATGATTTATATATGTGTGATATGACAAAGCTGGCTCTGACACGTTATCAGCCACTGCATAGATTTGAAAGGATTAGTGTTGAGAGCTTTATGCACACTTTCATAATGTTGTGCCTTAAATCCTGTAAGAAGCTTGACAAGCCATACAATGGCTTTACATTGTACTATAATTTTCCTGCCAGGTTATTGATGAAGACAGAATGCAGCTTACAGGATCACATTCGATATTATCATTTCCGTTACTGAATATCTGTGAACAGTGACTTTGCTGCCAGTTAAAGTCAAGTTTTGTGCCTAAAGGAATTAGGCAAGTAAAGTTTGGTTCCATTATGCCACATTATTCCTTATAATTTCTGGTTAACTTTGTGTTTATTCCTGTCTTTTGGATCATGCTGCTGCCTGTAGGTGTGTTGTTAAAACTGAATTAAAGAGCAGAAACTCTGCTGTGCTGTTGTTCGCAGGGAATCTTAGGCTCAGGCTTCGCCCTGAAGGTGCAGCAGAAGCAAAGACAGAAACACTTCAACAGACAGATCCCTGCAGCTGCCTGTCTCATTCAGGTATTTGCCCAAACAACAGAACCACAATACAGCAGGGGGGACCGAACTGTCTCGCAGACCCAGCCTTATTATTGAGACCATCCTTTCATGTAACCCTTACTTTCTCTCTGGCATGGCATGACATGTTGGCATGAAATTAGTCCTGTCCAACCAATATATTGCTATTTTCATGCCCCTCCAGACATCATGGAGATGTTTTGCGGTGGAGAACTTCAATTCTGCCACATTCAAGATGTTTTTGAAAAAAAGATCCAGCATCCCCGCCTCCTCTCTGTCCTCCCCCAAGCCAAAGAAATCGGTTAGTAATCATACATTTCGCTGTAACTGCTTCCTTATACTCAGTTTGCAGTTCATTATGTACACCAAGGCAAAACGAATGCAGTATGAAGCAACAACCCTGCAATACTGTCAAACCTACTTTCATGAAGGTTTGTGATGTTCAGTTGTTGTTTTTTTTGGAACCTGTTTTAGAGAACTTTATGGTCATTTTGAAGGCTGTAGTTGTAGGTGGTGCTACAGTTGGACTTCTGTAATGGTTAGTTCAGCTGTAATTTATTAATGAATAAATCCATGTCAAAAGGACAGCATGTCCACCTCCAAGTGTCCAGTGTAAAATCAACTCAAGGGGCTAGAATCGATGCATTATTTTATATTATTTTTATAACTGTGTCACAATTTACTATTGCGGTGATTTGAATTATTAAAAAAATGTTGAGGTTGAAAACACTAGTTTATAAATTGTTACCAAAGGTTTTGGAATTGCAGCTGGCATTTGCGAATGGGCTGCAACGTAACGCTTGCGAGCAATTGAGCTGGTGAAAAGTACGTCCACTAAAAGTGCTTGTTTTTGCCACTGACAGACTTTTTTTTCAATGTGTCTGACAACATGATGGAAAGGATCCGGAACATTTTGCCAACAGAGACAGACCATCTTGATAAGGTGTACGATCCTTTTGTCTGCAACAACTCACCCTCAGATGAGATTTCAGAGTAAGAGTTTTTCTTGAACAAGATTTTCTGTTTCTGGTTAAACAAAAAAGGATGTTACTCTCCAAAAGGTCTATCTCTGTAGTGATCTTTTTAGTAGACGCACTTTTCGCGGGCGCACTTGTCCGCAAAGATAGTGTTGCAGCCCATTCACAGATGCCGGTAGAGGGGATCTACTAGAGAAATTGCAAAACCTTTGGTTAGTATTCTACCACAGAATTTGTAAAAAATAAATAAATAAATAAATAAAATAAAATAGGGCCCAGATTTAAAAACACTAGAGTTTCCCTGTAAGTTTAAAAAAAATATAGGTTTAAAATATAAGTATATAAGTTTAAACATAATATATGTTTAAAACACCTATCACAATCATTATTGTGATAGGTGTCTATGTTGGTGTGACATCTGTGTGGGCAAAAAACACACCAAAAAATAAAGGCAGAAAAGAAAAGAAAATATTTGCAGCCAAGACAACAGCCAGTAGCAGTTTAATATTAATATTGATTATTCAATCCACCTGCTACTTGGGTATCAGACCATGACCATACTAATGCATACATTTTAAAATGCTCCCTCCAGACTTTGCAGGGCCTCACCTCAAAGCTGTCAAATGTCACAATAACAGTAATATGAAATGTGTAAAACATACCAATATATGATAGTAATGTTGCTGACCTGATGCTGTAACAGTAATTCCTGTGCTGCCGCACTTGGACCCTCAATCAAAAATCACGATTTCTTTATTGTGATCTTGGTTCTATTAACATATGGAGCGACAGCCGCGAACTTGTTCAGGCAGTCAACTTGAGCTGCATTGCTTTAAACGCGTGAAGTACCTCACTCTCCAAAACCATCTACCAAACACACCCTGTCAATTTGGCGGCCCATCTCTCCCTCTGTCTTTCAATGCCACTGCTGCCCTGCATCAGCATTGCCACTTGTTCTGTCAGCCCCACCACCATCCCAGCATCCACCTGCGGGCTCCGGCTAGGAGGTATTAGATATTAGATATTATACTACAATATTACTCAATATCACCCTGTTGAAAACTCAAAAAACAACATGGTTTTGCTGTTGGGTCACTCGGGTGTCAAACAAATATTTATGCTACTCCACAGGAACACTTTGTTGAGCTGAGTTTTTTGCATTACTTGGACAGGTCAAGATAAGGAAGAAGTTGAAGAGGACTGACAAGGACAACGGTCCAACTTCTCCCACAGTTCCCAGCATCACCTTCGACTCTGTGTTTGACAGTGGGAGGGAGCTGAGTTCAGATGTTTACAGCACTGTGGGCACAGGTACTGAAAACAGGAACAAACTGTACAGTAAGCTTATCTCTGATGCACTAGCTTGTGTCCCAGTTCACTTTAATCAGTCCTAAGAATGTTGCTGACAACAGAACATATTTAAGAACTGTTGCAAGGATGTTACCGTGATCATGGCTCATACATTTTGCCAAACTCTAAAGGGTTTTTCCATGAGTGGTAGCTGTTTAACCAGTTAATTATTATAGATAAAGAGTTTCTGAAGTCAGGATGCACATAAGCATAGAAAAGAAATGGCTGCAAACCACACATTAATTGATGATACAGTAAAAAGAAAATGTTTGATTTGACTTTGAGTTGTAGGGTTGTAGCCACAGGACGGGGGAAGGAACAGAAAGTCCAACCATTAAAGATGGATGAGCACATTGCAGCAATAAAACGGGGGGTTGCATTAACGAGTACAAACTCCAGTACTGCAGCGCTGAACTTACAAAACTCCACATGCACACAATGTACAGTACTGCTGGGTCGATAGTGGAGAGCTGACAGTGATATACTGTAAAGAAGCAATTAAAATCATATACTGTATCCTTCCAGTGTAATTTAAGGTAGCCTGCGTGTTTTGCACGCCACGTGGCCTCTTATCAAATGTCTCTCTTGTAGTAAGTATTGGTTGAGGGGAAATAAAACAAATGTAACAAAATATCTGACTTTCACTTTGCTGTCATGTAACTGTTCTGGTGTAACTCAAAAGCAGGTCTCAGAGGCAGAGCAGTAGAAAGCAATCAATCGTTCACTTGGTTAGAGGTTCAAGGCAGAGTAAGACAACAGGTAATCAGTCAGCAAACAAAGCAGGCAAGGGGCGTGCAAGGCGCAGGCGGGCGGGACAGGCAGTAGGCAAGAAAAATAAATGAAGGCTGGGAAGCAAAGACTGTGTAGTATATTAAACATTCTGGCAAAAGACTGGGGGGAGAGGGCTGGTATCTCTGCAGAGGAGATGATGACGGAATGGGGGACAGGTGTGCTGGGGAGGGGATCAGGATCAGGGAATGGTGGGTACACGCTGAGGGCAACTACGCGGCAGGTGGGGAATCTGAAACGACAGGAGAGGGTTGATGCCTGGAAAACGGGAAAAAGATGTATGTATTTTAATGACTTTGGTTATTCCTTGAATTTTCCTCTAGTGCCCCCGTGAGGTTAACCTTTGTGGTTTTGTGTGAGATACCTTGAGAACTATTGGATGGCTTTCAAGGACATTTGCCTCAGGAGAATTCATTTTTTTCCCAAAAATAAATTTGGCAAAAGGGGCCCCCGACTGCCACTTGCACATTTTGCCATAACAACTACAAGACCCCTTAAACATCCCATCAAGGCACTATACAGTGCACCGCTGCTGCCTCCCCTAGCAGGGATCCCTTCCAGGAGCGGTAGGAGTATCAGGAGAGAGCAGGGCTCACCTACCTAACTTACAGATGCACGATCAGCAATAAATATACAATAATATGCAAATAGCAACAATCATATAAAATACAATATAATAAAGGCATTAGATAACAATTACATTGACTTCAGCTCACACGTGGCCTCGATGGGTTTCTTTGCCTGGAGTCTAGGATCACCACTGGGTTCAGCTGTAGTTTGTGTTAGCGTCCCAAATTAGCGCATGTTAGCACTAAAGGCACTAAAGCAAGATGGTAGACATAGTGAACATTATACTTGGTCAACTTCTTCATGTTAGTATTGTCATTTTGAGAATGTTTGCATGCTGGCAGTAGCCTCACAGAGCTGCTAGCATGGCCGTAGACTCTTGGTCTTCTTACTATATGAATACTTTTTACACTTTTGTACAAAACGATTTGTCATTGCAAAGAGCAACAAGGTTTGTGTGGAAAGATTTGAGCGAGTCTTTTCACCTACCTATCAACAGATGTCTCACACCCTTTGCTGAACTTCTGATCACTGCAGTGACAGAAGATTGGAGATGGAGTTATTTGGCCCTCATACATCATTCTATTCATCGTATAACATCAAAATGCTTTTATTTCATCATATAAATGCATCTCCCCCCATTCCTGCCTGACATGAGTCACATCCAGAGTGCAGAAGGATTTTAAGAAATTTTACATAAAGATGTTATTCAGACAGGCGGTGTTACTGTGCAAATGGTTTTGCTTTGCACTCAGTTCTCAGTGCAACAGCAGAATTGAATTTGTCCACTTGTTAAGATGCATGCATGTCTGTTCGCTTCACGTTCAATGAAAATCAGTGTCTTTGATTTGAAGCTAAATAGATTCTGCTGGTCGTACTGCACATCTAACATCTACAGCATGCAGCTTTTAACAATGAATCATTTCACTAATTTGTTAAATGTGCGATTGTATTGACGGGATACACACCGATGGTGGCTCAGTTGCTCAGCTGCTTGCAGAGTTGTCAGCTAACATTGTTGTCCTGTTTGGATTTACAAAAAGGCAAAATCTCTTTCTGTCAAATTCACCAATTTCAGTTTGTTTGTTTGTTTATCTATACTTCACATTTTTTAGATTGTTGATATTTTGACTGGTAGTTGAACTACATAATATGGACACAGTCACAAATAGTCAAGCACATGCTGGTTTTCAGCAGTGGTGGAAATGAAATAAGTGCTGACTGTATACTCAGTTGTCAGTGTATTAGGTGCACTTAGCTAAATGTAATACAGTCTAATAAAGCAGTTCTGCAACAAATCCTACCTTCATCAATGTTATAATGTTCAGTTTTGTCAAAACTGTTTTAGAGAAGTATTGATCCAACTCTATGGTAATTGTGGAGCATGCAGTTTGTAGTGCTGTTGTATTGTATTGCATTATGCTTAAAGGTGTTCCTATTCTTTTCCTACCCCATTTATTTCAACGAGGGTAGGATATAAATGACAGAAACACCTCTCTGTATATACGACTGTCTCTTGGACTTCTGCCCTTTCTTTAATCTTTGCCTCTAGATCTGCTTCTTTCATCCGATTTAACTGCCTGTTTCCTTCCTTGTGTCTGTCCTCTCATGTGCCTGGTTCAGCAGGATCCCACACTTTGGGAGGATGTGGTGAGCTGCTGTTAGTGTCGACGTCCTGCACACGTGTCCATTTTAACAGCCTCCTTTTTTATCTTCCCTGTTACTCTAATAACATGTTTTTATTCTGCATGGTCCTATGTATAAGTAATAAGTATGTTGTTTGCTTAATTATTTTCCCTTCACGTGTGCTTCAGATTGCCAGCAGTCCTGGACGTCTTTGACTTCCCTTCAGTTCGGCTCACTGCCTCCAGGTAACGTTAGTTGTGTTTATGTTGCTTTGTCTCTCTAGAAGTGAATAGTTGCATCACATGGTTCAGGTGTAGAGTTAACTACAATTTGTAGTGCTGCTGTCTGGACTAGGAGGACTAAATGGTTGATGTGTTAAGTAATGTTTAAGTTACCATTTGTTAAAGAAAAGAGTTTACTAGACGTTTTACTCAGGGAAACAAATTTACAGTTTGCACTATGTATCAGGAAAATCATGTGAATTCAAAAAAAAATCCACACATCCATACATGTGGTGGAGTGTCTCACACACACACACACCAAGCGGGTAAAACAGTTCTCCATGCTGTCATTGACACATACCGGTCAGCTTGTCATGACTTGTGTCACAGCTTATTTTCACACTTTCAAATTCAAGCACAGGACCAGATGTATCCCACTTCTTCAGCTGGTGCGGTTTCAAAAAACTTTTGCTTTTGCTGATCCCAACTAACACATATGCAATAACTCTGCAATCTTTCATGTAGACCGTTTTCTGCTGGAGAAGGTGACAACATCCACAAAGTTATGGCTTTCTGGTTATGGCAAAACCTGGAGACTTCCTGGTTCTCTGTTTCCAGGATTTAAAATAGCCCTTTTTGTGTACACATTTTTGTTTATTAGTTAATTAATTTTGCATTTTTATTGATACTGACACCCACACCTGACCTATTCTTGAGCCTGACTCATATTTCCAAATTTAAGACCCAAATTCAAACCAACCTTATATGTTCAAAAATCATTTCAAAATTACTATGTTATACATAGGCCTCCATAGAATAAAACAAGGCAGCCCAGTAGCAAAAAACCAACAAAAGCCAAAAAACCTTTCCTCAAGGTCATGTGTTTTGTGGCAATAACATAAACTGCAGGCACCTGACACTTGAGAATCACGCAATATAAACCACCTGTCTTACCTGTTGGCCAGACAAATGTGGCTGTAGACTCGGATTATATTTCCCATCTGGAAAGGACGGCTCTGTCAAAAACAGAACTGTGTAGGCAGGGTCACACACAAGGCCATAATGTTCCCACAATGAAGCAGCCTTCTGCAAAGCATTAGAGATTTTGGGAAGCTGCTTTAGCATTTTCTTTTAGCTTTTTTCCATCCATTTACTGTGGCTGTGACATTTAGCTTAGCAAGTTAATGCGACATAATGTCTAATTTATTTCTATTATCCTGTTGGGCATTTTAGGATACAAGTGATGAAAGGAGAACAACTCTAAAAATTACGTTGTAAATCACCAAACCTGAATCTGACCCGAGTCCAGCTGGGAACAGAAAGAGAAAAACTTAATCAGCAGCATCACTGAATGTTCTGGATGCACAGATACAGTATATTGATAACTGAAGTCTAACGTGTGTGTACGTCTGTGTGTGAACGTGCAGTGACAAAAGGCCCTGGCCTTTTGGACGTCAACACCCCTGGCCCCCTCCACAGGAACTGCAGCTTTGCAGACGACCTGGAGCTGGAGCCAGAGCAAAACAGTGAACTGGCACCTGCCACCACCGTGTCACAGTGAGTTCACTGCCACTGCAACGCCATTGCACCGATACTGTGTTTATGTGTATGAGTGTATTTTAATGAGCATGTTAGAGAACATTTGCATGTATTTTTTGCTACTTGTAATTAACCTTTGTAATATGCCAAACCCCAGAGCGTTCCTGTCTCTGCTGTATAATGATTCTCTATTAGGGGGAAAGCACTTGTGCTTGCTGAGGCACTTGCACAGCGAGAGACTGAGACTGATATGAGGAAATGAGTGTTAAGTAACTGCAGTGTACTGTAAGTGCACAGTAAGTGAAACAAATGGAGTGACAGTTTTGACCCATGGGACTTCCTTTCTAAACGGTGGGGTAATGATGCAGAGTGGGAATTGCATGCAGCAGCACTGTTGGTAAAGATCGCTCTGTGCTCCGCTGACTCCAAAATACGTAACCAGCTGTTCTCAAAGAGCAATGCCGCATCAAATCCCATGCTAAATTGAGTCATTATGAGATACTACAGCTTGATTTTTCCATGACGAGAGAACACCCAGCTTAAAAGAAAAGCTTGAATAATGTGCATTCTTTTTACCGGGTTTTTCAGATTTCTGTGGAAAGTCTTGAGCTTTAAGGTGAATTGCAGATTGAATTCCAAATTGTCCATATTGTCTAAAGCAGGCTCAGTCAAGTCATTGTCACAAATTTAAGATGCATCACAGTATGATGACGTGGAATAGTTCACAGAAGTCATCTTTCTGCTGCCGCCTTAGTATTGACAGTGCAGCATGTTTTGGTAAATTGAAGGGGATTGAGGTATCGAGGGTTTTAACAAAACTGCCACACGTTTGTCAGACACACAAAATTTCACCTGCAGATGTCGTCTTTAAAGTGAAACTAAAATAGTTGGGATTGTAGCAGTTAGGCAGGTGGGAGGTAAAACTTTACAGCCTTTTTCTTGTTTCTCAGGTTGTATTGTTTGTTTCCCTGTCATGAGGCAGTCGGGCCAGCCCGGGAGACAACAGAAGGTGTAAAAGCTGTTACATTCATGCACTGATGAGGGGGGCACTGAGCAAAGGCAAAATACTTTTCCTTCATTGTGGCAGAGGCTTTAATTGAATACAGTGGTTTTGTTGTAACATGATTGATGCAATTTTTTATCACAGCCAGAAACTATTCAGTTATTGCTGAAAACGTCAGAGCTTACGACTTTGACAACTGAGAAAAGGGGTTTGTATTAAACAGAGAGGACAATAAAAATGGTCCCATTGCTCTGCAAAACCACCAAGATGAGTAACAGCAAGACAGAAGGTCTGTACCTTCTCAGGAATGTACTGGGACTGTAGGAAGTACTGAAACATATACAGCAGATGCACTTTTAACATTTAACCTCTAAAAACATGACTTCTGATCCCTTTGAAGTTAGAAACCTCAGAATTTCAGTCCTGGTTGTTTGGAGACACGTCCCAAAGCTTCGTTATACTAGACAGAGAGGATTCATTATGTCACGGTGTGTTAAAAAAAAGGCCAACGGTGACAGTCAACGTGTTGCCCAACACAGTAATACTTATCGCATGCTTGGATGTTGGTGCATCCATTCATCCACTTTTGGGTTTGATAATGAAATTCTTAAAGGAGTAGTGCAACATTTGAGAAATACGCTTACTCTGCTTTCTCATCAAAAGTTAGATGTGAAGATTGATACCATTCTCCAGGCTCCCCCCATTTTTAGTCTTTGTGTTAAGCTAAGCTATTTGTCTCCCAGCTCCAGTTTCACATCAAATGGACTCTCTCATCTAACTCTCCAGAAGAAAGCGAATACGCTTAATTCCCAAAATGCTTAAGATTTTGGGAATTAAGCGTCATTAAGATGTCATTAAATCTTAAGCTAAAATGACATTTTAGCTTAAGATTTACACATATTCGTTAATGTCAGGGTAATAATAAGAAACACTTTCTGTTATTAGGGTTGAAAGAAATTGCGTCCACTTCTTTGCCTCACTGTCTGTTTCTGGTTATATCACCACCATTTGTGGTTGAAAATGGATATCTCTAATAGGTAGCAGAGCACAGCATTTACATTTCATTATATAGTGCTTGTTTGGAAAAATCAGGCCATTATACTGGCTGTGAAAGGTCCATTAAGCCATACACACTGACCTTGTTTCTCTAGTCTTTCACCTAACTGGACTTGACAAAGAGCTCACTACTCTCTCCCTCACAGACTCATCCACTGCTTTTACAGGGTAATGAACCCTGATGAGTAATAGCTCCTTAATAATTCCCACAACATAGAAATGGAGGCTAAATTCACTACAGTCTCTCTGGGCTTTTTAATAATGGGTTTTCACACACACACATGCACGTACACACATGCACAGACCCCAAATATCACCCATCCTTTGTTCTTACTGCACCTTGATCACATTCAAAGGAAGACCAGTCAAAAGGGAAATGCTTTTGATGCAAACTGAACAGTAATGATGGAACTGTGCTGCACTGAATCTTTTCTTCTAAATAGTTTGGGTCTGAAGGCCATGTCAGCCATCTTTTCATAGTCTCACCGTGGCACCTGTTTCATACAAGACAAATACAACAGGGGTCTGAAGCAAGCCTATGCTGTGTTTTCAAAAGAATAACCTAGATGTTAAAGTTTTACAGGCTTCCTCTCTTTTTTCTTATGCTTTCTCTGATATTTCAGTTTCTTAAAAAGCAATTTCAGCAATCATTTCCGCCACACGCTGAGTTTCATTAAACATTTGAAATGAACCCTGAACACGTTCATATGAAACTCTTTTACACAGATTGACAGAGTCACACCGAAAAGCCATCCGGGTGATCCAGAGAATGCGTTATTTTGTGGCCAAGAGAAATTTTCAGGTAAGTCAGACGCTATTTTATAGCAAATCCTCTTCCTACTAATACTTTGGAAAACCTGTACTTTATTGTCTTTATAAATAAAAATAATACTTATTATCTGTATTTTGAGGCGACTAAAGACAATTTGGTTTAACTCACAGGACGTTTTTCAACGATAACATTTCAGTAATTCAGCTAACCTGAAATCGATGTATCATTAAGTGGGTTCGCAGTATGTGCAGTTGTTATTTGGCATCTACGCTCTGACTTCACACTCCCTGCAAGCAAACACCAAGCTCAGCAGCAGAGCACATGAAACATTACCCTTGCAATACCTTTCAAAATGCAACGTCCTGTAATGACATTATTTTCCAGAACAAAGCTCAAATATTTAAGACAGATAAGTAAAAGTGTTGTGGCTGATGAAAAAATATTTTTGATGTAACCGTTCCAAACATTTTTTTTCCCCCCATTGTAGCAAGCTCGGAAGCCATATGATGTGCGAGACGTGATTGAGCAATACTCCCAGGGTCACCTTAACCTCATGGTGCGACTCAAGGAGCTGCAGAGAAGGTAAACTGTTAAGAGGAACTTCATGTGAATTGCATCCCATGAGTAATGCATAGACACATGGTAGATTATGTTTTTTGCAAGTACGAAAAGAAAAATCATGAAAGCAGGAGAGTGGAGGAATGACAGAGGATATAGTTCTGACTTGAGCCTCCCATTGTTTCTCTCAGACTGGACCAGTCTATAGGGAAGATATCATTGTTCCAGACGGGCTCAGGTAATGAATCAGTCCACTGCTCTCTCAAAATATAGTTCCATAACTATGGAACAAACCACAATCTTAATCCTCCTGTTTTATAATTAACTTGACTATTGTCTCCCTATGAAGACCGTGCCAAAGACAAAGGCACCAACTCTATCGGATCCAGACTCAACAGGATGGAGGACAAGGTGGGATTCGTGCAACTTCAGTGCAAAACTGTAGCAATAGTCCCTTCCCTTTTACTGTTTCAGATCATTTGTTTTGTTCACATTCACAATATGAAAATGTAACAAATAAGCTTCCATCAAGAGGATATTGACAATACAGTGGCAGTTGGACTTATCAAAATAAATTCAAATTGAGAATAGGTCTGGATAATTCAACACTGGTGTGGTTGGCTTTGCCTGCTATAATGCAATATGAATTATCTGTGCATAGATCTGTGCCCTACTATTGTTGAATCAAATATCAAACATGAACGGCTTGTGCCAGTTCTGCGGCAAAAACAGAGAAACCACAGGATTTCTTTTCTCTTATTTCTTTTTAGAATGTGTCAAACAAGGAAAAACAAAAACGTTCAATCACACCCTCCCCAAGTCTGCCTTATGTTTCTGCCTTGCAACCATGTATACATTTATGAATGTTAGTTTCACTTGTTATCAAATGTTAGTACAAAATCTTAAATGTTGTGCAAGTGTCGCTTATATGGCTTGTAGTCTTACACTGTTAAGGCTCTGTGTAGTTTTAACAAAATATTTGTAATATATGTACAAGTTTCAATTCGTACACAATACAGCAGTAAAATAATTGGGCAACGGGTTGAAGGTTAATAATGCTTTTAATTAATAATTAAATTACATGAAGGACATAATTATAACATTCTCTGTTTGAACTCACAAATGGCTCACAAAAGTACCGAATTTAATTTGAATGAGTTAAAAGCATCATTAGTGGCGACACCAAAATCTGAAGCAGTATCTCATTTTCCTTTCATTTAACAATATTTGATTCAACTCTCGTAGATAACACACATGGACCAGACTCTAAACCGCATCGCAGAGTCCCTCGCCTTTCTGCTGGATCAGAAGGATGTCAGTGCGGGCGAAGATGGAGGCAGGCCGAGGCCACGGCTTGGACGGGCAGCTAATGTTCTCCCCAGCCAGGACAGCCTGCCAAGCTACGACCAACTATCTTCCTCACCTTCGTCCTTCTCCTCCAGCACTGCGGCCTGCCCCAACCGTCCCCTTAGCACCACCGCCAGTCAGGATGAGAACTGATGAAACCTGAATCCAAACATCCATCCATCCATCCATCCATCGATCCATCCATCTATCTATGCAGCAAATTAGCAGTAGCTAAGAACCAAGCGTAACTGCAGTAACTACACCCTGTGTTGGTAATCTCTGAGCTCTAACCACTTTTGCATGTATTGCCACAGCCAGCCTTAGCTGAAGCTAAAATGAATAAATAAGAATATCACTTTTGACTGGTGATGGCTCAGCAGAGAAACTGGTTTCAACCCAGGTGCATGACTCTGAGCCAGACATGTTGTGTGAAAAGTTGAAACCTGGCAGAAAAAATGGACAGACATATCCAAAAGGAGAGACAAAGAGAGGACAGATGAGGCAAGCAGGGGGTCAAGCAGGCAAGGCCAGGCAGGCAGAACAAAAGGCTTGAAAGCTATAAGGCAGTAGCACAATAGACAATCTGACAAAGTCTGAATGGAAATAGCTCGCTATATATTCTACAGGGCTGATGGGGGAAGTGGGAACAGGTGTGCCGGCAGGGGGAGGTCAGGTGATGGGAAAAGATGGGAAAGGGGGTTACTGCAGGGCAGGAGGGAGTGCCAGGATCTGAAATGACAGGAGAGTTCAAATGTGGCAAGGAAAAAGACATGAAAGACAGACATGTGAATGTGCGACTAAAAGAGGTGCAACCTTGGCAGATGAGTTTGTTATTCTACAGAACTAAATGAGGCCGTGGCTAAATCCAATCATGATGGAGGACAAACTCCCTATCCAGCTAAACTCCAGCCAAAGCTAACGTGACCAGCTTAGCAGATTTCAGTAACTGTTCAGCAGTCTCAGCGTCTGTCTCTTGTGGAATTCATGTGATTGGGTTTGGTAACGATGGACAGGCAAACAACTAGCTAAACAGATTCCTATAAGGTAAGGATGGTACAAATTTTGTTTTGCCTTTTTTGGGTTGAATGTTGGCATAATGATATTTATGTGAAATATCTCATCACAGGATGGGGCACTTATGTGAAAGAGAAATAACATTATTGTTGACATTTCAACACTTATTTTGTGTGCAAAGTCTCTTAGAATTGATTTGCCTGTAGGATTGTTAGTTGTCTTTTATTAAATATTACTTGAAATGTATTCAGGTTGATGTCAAAGACATTGCATCATGTACTGTGATTCAATATCCTATATTCTTTTGAAATGACATTTAATTTAATTGCATTCATCTTCTGGCCTTACATTTCTATATTTCACTTTAAAGGTTTCAGTTCAATCAAATGCTATTTTCACAGTTTTAGTTTAGTTTTGACTTTTTTGTACATGTCTACAGATATTCTTCTATAGCAATAAAGCTGTGGTAATTATTATCAAGTCTGTGTGTGATGTGGTCTTGGTAATTCAGTTATTCCACATAACTAAATGAGGCACAAACTAAATCCAATCATGCAAATACAAATTCAGACCCCTTTTCTGACTGCACTGTATACATGTCCAAAGAATGCTCCTAAACCATATTAATATTGACATATCCCACATGTCTTAATCAGGAAATGCTACATTCGTAATAAGGCCTAATTTTAAATATCCGAACGGATTATGCTGTTTACGTGATCCGTACCACATATGGAAAATTAGTGGAAAATGTAAACATAGTCCATGTGATTGGGTTTGGTAAATATGAACAGACACCTACAGTACAGCCAAATGGGTTGAAATAATCAGCACTAAAGAGACACTAAATTAAGGCATTATAACTTTTCTGTCTACTACCCAGTTTGCCAATTTCAACTTTACTGCTTCAGGTAATTACTCACTTTCTTTGTAGTATCTATCTAACCGCCATCTATCAGCTGCTGCTTTGAATGCTGGCAACAAATTTACATGAACCATCTCATCTGTGGGGTATATGTGGAAAAATATACATCATTATTGATATGTCAACACATTACCTTGAAGTGCAAAGTCTCTGATTTCCCTGTAGGATACATTATTTGCCTCTTAAGTTCTATACTTAAAATGGACTCAGGTTAATGCCAAAGACAATGCCACTGCCACAACATTATGCACTGTGATTCAGCATCCTGTATTTTCATGAAATCGCACATTTAATTGCATTCACCTTTGGGGACAGGCCTTACATTTCAATAATAAAAAGATTCAGTTTAATCAAATGCTGTTTTCACTGTTCTGTTCTATTTCACTATTTTGTAAATGTTTAGGAATGTTCTTCTGTAGAAATAAAATGTCAATTATTACCAAGTGTCTATGGGTTGTGTCTGGTGCCTTAAGGGCATTCTCTCACTAAAACAAATGAGTTAGATATTTCAATGTCAGTGAGATTTTTGCTTTTGCCAGAGGTGGTTAGATGGAAAGTCAAAAGTTCAGTTTTTACATTAAAAAGTTAATGTTTTTACAGTTTCTTTTTCTACCCAGTCATCAATCAAATGGATGCTTCACTTTTAGAGAGTTTTAGAAATTCACTCAAGTTTTTGTTTCCTTAATAATCGTGTGTTACTCGTGTTGGCAGCAAAATTGCCTTTGCCTTTGTGAGTTTGGGTGTCCTCACTGCCAATAGAACAGCTAGAACCATGATCTTTAACCAGGTGACCTTTGGGCAGCAGATGGTGACCTTTTCCCTGCTGGCCATCCATGGGGTGTCCAGGCATTACTTCACACAAGTGGCCATGTGGAGAAAAGGCCCAAATGACCATCTGCCTCTGGTGTCCATAACAATGGGCCCCACCCTCCTAAAGTGTGCTGAGGGTGGTGGCCTTTGTGCTGACCAGGAGGTGGATGAGGGGAGAGTTTCATTACAGAGGGATTGTGGAGGGGTTTTTTTTCTACTACAATTAGTGTTATTTGGGATATTGGGAGAGGATGTCTGTCTTCACACTCACATAATGTAGTGAATCAATCCATCAATCCATCAAATAGCCTTTTACATGGATAACCGCCTTGGATCAAACATTAACAGCAAGTATTTGCATCTATGGCTACAATTCAGTAAGATGCAATGTGCTGAATCATCAATGTACAAAGCTACAAATGTACATGGATTAATGATTGTTGGTGGATTCAAACCTGTGCATTTCTGAATCTATACACACTCCTAGATGGCTAATATATGAAATCAAGGAAACAGATGTCTGCCGTCCCTGCGGTTTTTCAAATTTGGACAATTAGATCAAAGCCTGATCAGATGATGCCATAAAATAATTTCCATTCAGGAGTAGTAAAATGTGCACCATGGGTTTTATTTTAATGGTGGTTTATGACAAGATAAAAGGTACATTTTGAATACATTTAGTAGCATTACTGTAAAATGAATTCACACGATCGCTGCACTGCTGTTAGCAAAAGCTTTATCCACCGATGATGTACTGAGCAGCTTGTAGTTTACATCTTTAAGGGAATTTAATTAAGGTAGTGGGTGGGGGAAATGGGAACCCATGGGGACCCTTTGGACCCATGGGATAGTTTGATTATTGATTTCTTGACTGGTAATCTAGACATAAATTCAATTGGAACAGAATGTAAGATCATCTGTTCCTAATGGAGAAATAACACACTTAACATTGGTGGTCCTTTGCTCCTGTAGCATACAAGCAGACATGAGCCAAAGTGAGGGTAAACATTAGTGGGATTGGTTTTGGGCACATGTCGATGATAATAGCTGCTTTGACTATGAAAGGGAACGGAGTGAAAAGAGAAAAGTTGAGGAAAGACCTGGGGTGTCGAGGAGCTCCAAAGGCTGATTTGCTGGTGAAATGGATGGCACACTCTGCTTTGTGGCCATTGTCCGGCTCTCTCCATCCAGATGGCCTCTGGAAATCCTTTAGAGCTGAAACCCCAACACTGCGGGCATGAACACGCCTCCTGTGGGATTTGGCCTCTCTAATGGGCTAATTTGGCAGCTACAGCCAATATTAACGGATATT
The DNA here is from genome assembly GCA_036023855.1 of Gadopsis marmoratus. Classification (NCBI taxonomy): domain Eukaryota; kingdom Metazoa; phylum Chordata; class Actinopteri; order Centrarchiformes; family Percichthyidae; genus Gadopsis; species Gadopsis marmoratus. Next base: position 32,142 of record JAVQJF010056781.1, read on the forward strand.
AATTTTAAGCCCGACAGCACAGTTCTTATGATTGTGATTATGAAACACCTCATAATACAGCCCAGTAAATGCAATTACTCTAAAACGTTTTTTCTTCCTTCGACTGCCAAACTTGCAACTTGAATGGGTTTCTCCGCGACTTTACAGGGGCACTTATTATTGGTTTACTCATCCGTGGCTGCCACAGAGTCAGCACAAAACCAAAGATGAGCTTTCTCGTAAGACTGCAGTCATGTTGAAAATCTAATCATTTGAAATTCTGTTCAAAAATGGCTCACAGCAGCTCTTTAATAAAGCATTAGTCACTCTCATGATGAGGACAGCTATTTATTGGGTACTTTTAATCACCGAAACTGCAGTTAAATCTATGCACATTTGAGGAAATAAACCGTTGCGGTGTTCAACGTATAAAGGCAAGGCTGACATGGAACTTGGAACATGGAACTAACTTGGAAGCTTTAGACAAGCAGTCCTGGATTATAGATGTGTGAGGCGTTGTTTGGAGAGCTGGTGTAGTTTTTTGTAGCTCTGAGCTGTTTTGGGAACATAATTAAGATGCTATGAACGGACTAAACAATCCAGTTTGCTGCAAAGGATGCAACATCTTTCAACAAATTCATTTAGACTACAGATTATTGTGTTTTTGTCTGTATATGAAGCATTTCAATGTGCTTGCTATATATGAAAATGAAAGATTCCCCAAGTAGACAACAGAAAATTTAATATTCACTCAATTTGAAGTTTAATTAATGTCACTGATAAAACAGTTGATTACAAGCAAACGGGACAGCGACAAAATAGTGCTTTTCTTTAAAGTTAACAGAAGCAGCTCGTATTGCTGAAAATCACCAACAAGAGCGACAAAGACATTTAACAGAAATGCATTCAGTTCTTTGATTGAAGAATTAGAAAATTAAAATCTCAAAAACAAAAACATACCTGGGACATTTTCAGTGAAAAAACTGGCAAAGACAAATAAATAATAGTTCACAAACAGAATAAATAACACAAAGTGGTTGGATTTCATCAGCTCACACGTTCTAAAGCTGTCAATAAAATAAACCAAAATGCAATAAAATAGTTTGGTGCAATGAATAGGTAGACAGTCCATTTTCAGTAGGACGTTCATCGTATTGTTTTGCAGGGAGCTGCCTCACTGGAACTGGACTGGAACGGACACAGGATGCTCTTGGTTTCTGTCGTCCTCCTCCTCTTTGCGAAGAAATCTGCCGGGAAAAGCGAGAAGGAAAGAGCACGTCAGCTCACTTGGAACTCGGTCGTTATAAGAGAGCAGGCGTGCAGGGGCTGCAGGGGGAGGTGGATCCGCGCCTCCTCACCTGTAATGCGTGCGTTGTTTCCGGGCTTGGCCGCCGACTTTGAGGACGTCCGCCTCCTCCGGACGGGCGTCACTTCAGCGGGACACTTGTGTGTGTTGGAGATGCTGGAGCAGTTCTCCTGGTCGGTCCCTGCGCCTTCTTCGCGGTCGCTCAGCCGGACCTCCTCCTCCTCCTCCTCCTCCTCCTCCTCGGTGTTTGAAGAACAGACTGCGGCCATTCCCTGCCACTGGAAGCTGCCTGGCAGCGGCGTTTCAGTCTGGAAGTTGAAGTTCCAGCGGCGGCTGTCCTGCTCGGTGATCTCCCGCAGCTCCAGCGTCAACTCACGGCGCAGCTGGTCGTGGTCCACCGGGCCGAACAGGCTCCTGCAAACCGACTCTCTGCGCCTGACGGGCTCCATCCTCCAAGTGGCTCTGGTGGAGTTTTGGTGCAAAAAGGTCTTCGTATAGTTTGAGTGGAGGCAGTCGGTGCTTGTCTCCCTAGCTGGGCTCCTCTGGTCAGCACAATCCCGCAGGGCGGATTTAAGGCGGCAGGGCGCACGCTGTTCTGTTTGTACACAATGGGCAGAGGCTGCTGATTGGCCGCAGCTGGGATAAAGGGGAGGGGGCGACATTCATGAAGACCACCGAGGCCATCAATCAACCTCGGCCTGTCCTGCTCCATGTGGGATGCTTCTGTGATAAAGTCTGCCCTGTGAGCTGTTTTCAATGAATCATAACAAGGAGGATTTCCCCTGTCTGACAGCATTCTTGGTGCACATGTTCTGGGGGGTTGAAATACTAATAGCTGGAATACATGCTTGGCATAATGAGCCACAACCCTGATAAAGTACTGCTTCTTCTGTGTATTCTGCATTATGCAATAAGGATGGCGGAGTAAAGAACGTCAGCACAAAACACCATGTTATGATCAAGCACAATACTGATCTGAAAGTCACTGGAGAATCATTTTGATGCACATTACATACACTCACCAGCCACTTTATTAGTTACACCTTGCTAGTATCGTGTTGGACCCCGTTTTGCCTTCAGAACTGCCTTAATTCTTTGTGGCATAGACTCAACAAGGTGCTGGAAACTATCCTCTCAGAAGCGATTTTGGTCCATATTAACATGATGGCATCACTCAGTTGCTCCAGATTTGTCGGCTGCACATCCATGATGCGAATCTCTCGTTCCACCACATCCCAAAGGTGCTCTGCTGGATTGAGATCTGGTGACTGTGGAGGCCTTTTGAATACATTGAACTCATTGTCATGTTCAACAAACCAGTTTCAGATGATTTGAGCTTTGTGACATGGCGCAATATCCTGCTGGAAGTAGCCGTCAGAAGATGGTTACACTGTAGTTATAAAGGGATGGACATGGTCAGCAACAATACTCAGGTAGGCTGTG